>CM070697.1:11958494-12220994 GCA_036346265.1 Melocanna baccifera | reverse complement strand
CCCTACCCCTCCATGCCTCCTCTCCTCGCCCTTCCCGTTCCCCCGCCCCTCCCTCCTTCCGTTCGAACGATCTAGGCCGGCCCTTGCTCTTGCCTCTTTTGCGCATAGGCCCTCGCGTTCCCGGCCGCACACGGTCCCCTTCTTCCTCCTGCTCTCGCCCTAGGCGCCGCCGCCACCTCCTCCTTCTACACCCTCTCCGACCGCCCCCTCATGCCCCCCGCCGCGAGGGCTCCCCAGACATCGCCCCCCCGCGGGCTCGTCCGCCGCTGGAGCGGCCCCGACGATGGCCCCGCCTCCCAGATCTCGCGCGCCGCCGACCCCGGCTGCTGGATGGCCGCGCGCGACCGCGAAGAGGACAGCCCCCGGCCGCCCCCCGACCACGCGCGCGGGGACCTCCTCCGGATCCGCGCGCCGGGCAAGGGATCCCGCTCGTCGTCGCGGCACCGGCAGTTCCGCGACGGCGCCAAGATCCGCGTGGACGACCTCCAGGACATGTTTACCGGCCTCCAGTCCGCCCGCAAGGAGAGCCGCTCCGCCGACGCCGCCCTCCTCGAGGAGCAGGTGCACCAGATGCCCCGCGAATAGCGGGCTGAGCTCAGCGTCGCCTCCCCCGCCTCCTCCCTCCAGGCACCTCTCCAAACCCTAACCTCTCCTTATGCATAGATTAGTGTTCTCCGCCGTTTGTCGCCGCCAGGAGCTCTCCATCCGACCTGGAAAAAAGAGGTTAGCGCAAAAAAGAGAGCCTGGCTTTGATTTCTTTTTATAATGCAAAATGGTAGCACCAGATGATTTCGTTCCCACGCTTTAATGCAGAGTCAGGTTGGATTTTGGAAATCAGAGTCAATGGTCCATCGGAAAGGTGTGGATCATGCTTGATTTGAAAATTTGTGATTATTATTCCATGGTTGTTGCTTCTTGCATGCTGTAAATTGTTCAGTTAGATGTTATGTTCTTAGTTCATGCTACATCCTTGATAAAGTGTTTCGCTTTTCCTTTATACCCAATGTTAGTAGTTAGTGCAGTCATTGATGCTTCAATGAAATACCCTAAAAAGAGCCATTCCTAACTTGCCTAATCCAATTCATGCTTCAGAGAACAATTCACAAACTCATGTTTCATGTTTATGGGGGGATAAGCTTGAGAACAATAAACCCAAGAAATCGAAAGAATTTGCTTCAATCCATCTTCTGTAGAAGTATATGACATTGCAAAATCATGACATGCCATTATATGATTTGGAATTTGTCTGCAGTTGATGGACATATTAAGGTATTTGAGGCTTAGCAAATAAATATTCCAACTTTAGAATTGCGATGGAATGTTTGCAACAAAGCGAGCTGCTGGTGGTGGTGTTCGCTTGCGTCCCCATCCTTCTTTGGAATGAACTTTGCGATAACGAAGGTATTAAAGAACATTGCAAAAGGCGAGATTCCCCGCCTCCCCAATCATGCCACATCGCTCTCAGTTTTCTGCCCCGCGTAGACTTGGAATCTCCTGTCCCTTTCCTTCTATACAAGTGCGAAGTGCCACTCCCCCTGCCTCAGTCAGTCCTTGTGCACACCGGCTGTTCGACGCATTGCCCGCATGAGGCTCCCTTACACGGGTTTTTTGATTTATGGATTTCTGTGTGTGTTCCAACTGTCACATTCGTTATCAGGTGAAAATTCACGTCGTGGCTTAGTCTAAGTGTCTCACTTGCTTCTATGTGATTGTTCTTGCCGTCTTGGTGCTTTATTTGTGTGCTTGTATTTGCAGATGATGACTTCACCAAGGTCAGGGTCTTGAACTTGGGAGGTTGGCTGGTGGTGGAGGGGTGGAACAAGCCTTCCTTGTTTGATGGCATCCCAAACGGAGACATGCTTGTGGTTGTGGGTTCTTTGGTTCTTGGAGCTCGTGTTGTGCACAATGCTGTGCATTTTGCTTTCTTCTAAAGTGACTGTTGGTTTTTCTTCTTTAGGATGGCATGCACGTGCAGCTGAAATCGGTGGGGCTCTAGAAATACGTGAAATCGGTGGGAATGTGACGGTGGATCAGGATGCTGCTTCGTCATGGGAAACCTTCAAGGTGTGTAGCTACTAGCCGTCCTCTGCCCCGCACACCGCCGTTGCTTCTTCCCCTCCCTCCCAATCCGTTCGCCCCATGCTCCCTCCTTCGCCTTCTCTCCTTCCGCTCCTCTCCACCGTCGGCGACACCCCCGCCACAACCTCTCCTCTCTGCAGCACCGCCGCCATCTCCCTCCTCCGCCCCACCATTGCGTCCAGCGCGTGTTCTTTTCCATAGAACACCCCTATGCCCTACCCTACCATTGTTAGTTCCGTTCTCTCTGCCTTTGTTCTTCCTTCTCCCCCACGCTTTTCGTCGCTCGGCGCCGCCGTCGCCATTCCTCCTCCGCTGCGACGCCGACGATGCACCGATGCGTTTGCCTTCCCGTCGTTTAGTTCCGTTTCGATTTGTGTGTGGACTATCGAGTCACGGCGGGGCTCGCGGATTTGGTCGGTGGCTGTGCGCGGCCGCCCGGATTCGCATGGCTCTACGGCTGATTCGTGTGGATTGGCTGCCGCTGCCGCTTTAGGGATGCTTAGATTTGTTGTGTTCGTGCGGCTGATTTTCCTCCCACCCACCCGTGACAACGATAGGCGCCATCGACCCGTAGACCACATCGCTATTACCGATCCGCCATCCCTCACCGGCATCCTCGACGCCTTCGCTGGCGGCGAAGGCTCATCATTCATTTCACCGGATGCCTCGACGGGGCTGGGCCACCTCTTTCCCTTCTCTATTTCTCTCATTTTTCCTATTTGGGGCTTAATTTCTTTATTCCTTCTTAGTGTTTTGGGTGATTGCTTGGTGCCTTCGGTCGTCCTTCATGTCACTATTTCAGCTCCATGAACGTATTCTGGTTGTTTTGCCATCGATCTCGTATTTTCTTGCAGGCCTACCGGCTACGCTGGCCATGCCACAGCACCGGCCAACCTTGGCGATTGCTTTCTGATCAAACTGAGGCTCTATTTCTTGTCGTTCCTACGTTAGTAGCTTGCATGCTTGTTTGCGTCTTGTTGTGCTGCTTTGTATCCTCATCCCATATGTGTAGCTAATTCAAAATTCCTATTTACCTTTGTTTGCTGTATGCTCTTGTTATGTTTCCATATACATGATTTAATGAGTGCCATTGGTTGGGTGAGAGGGCAAATCTTGTGATGTTGTCCATGCGCTTTACACATACGACTTGCTCCTTTAATATTTGCAGCAGATGAGGTTTTAGTTAAGAGGAATGGATGCTTACCTTTACATCAAAATCTTAATAGAGTTACCAATTCATTCGTTTGTTAAAGACCATACTGTTTCCTTGCACGACTGCTTTTACAATATGTCGACCTCAGCAAGACTTCCCATGATGTCATTCGAGGTGTTTCTGGTGGCAACATTTGGGTTATATATAATACGTCTGTAATGTATTTGCTTATCTACCTTTTTCCCATTCCAGAAACTGTATCTGAACAACATTAGAGGAAACAATGGCACTGACCTGGACATCAAACCATGTCTACTGTTGCTTTTAGTCCCATATATTTTCACATTGCCTGAGAAAACTGGCTACCCCACAATCCAATGGTTTCCCAAAGGTTCCTTGGAGCCCAAGTTTGAACACATACTTCTTTGTTGATTACTTGGCTGCCACTTCTTTGTTGTTAAAACTAAAAACATAATGCTTACCACATTGTTTAGGTATGAAGGTCAACGTGCCGCAGAAGCCCTTGTGGAGTTTGTTAACACTGAAGCAGGTAAACTTTAATTTGTGTTGCTAACACACTGTTCAGCCATGCTATCTTACTTGTTGGTTGCCAGATCAGTTGGGTTCTTTATGACCATGGAGTAGATTTTGTAAAATAATTCGAGTTTTAGCCATTGGGAACTTTACATCACATGCAATAAGCATCACGCTGAAGTATCAAATTAGCAATGTTGTCCTACTTCCCACCACCCTTTGGCCCTTGTTACTTACATATGCTGTTACTTGGTAGTTGGTATCATTCATATTTGGTTTTTGAGAAATTTATCATTTTAGATTTAGGTCACCCTTTGGATATGCTGCAAAAGCTGCTCAGTTACCTGTGTAGCACTATTATATGTATATGTTGGCACCTCTCATTTTCATTTAAATCCTATTAAGTGCTACCAGCTTACCCACACGCTTGCTCTACCTCGTCTCCTTCCCATGGCGCAGAGGACTACACGGAGGAGCTCGCCGTTGCGCATGTCCGGCGGCTCCTCAACATTGTCGCCTGCACCACCGTGTTTGGGGGCCAGGAAGCCCGAGCAGAAGACCGTGTCCCCCGATGTAGCCGCGACCGAAGCCGAGAAGGCCGCCAAGCTCGGGTCGCTTGGCGCTGGCGGAGGCGGCGAGGAGCTAGTGCTACTCGTTTGATGCTTCTCGTTCTCTGACCTGTCTCTGCCTCTCCATTGTGAGTGCTAGTGCTACTCGTTTGATGCAGTTTTTTTGGGGGGTATTTTTGGAGCACTTTTGGTACAGAAATCAGTAGGTTTGGGTGATGTTTGGATTATTTTCCGACTTTTTTTTGAATGAAAATGTGATTGCTTGCAGACATTAGGAGGTCGACACGCCCATTTGTCGATGACAAGAGAGACGACGACTTCTTCCAAATCGATGTGAGTTTGCTACGAAGTTTTAGCACAAATTTGAATAATTTAATTGATTCAATGACATAACAGTGTCCAGATAAGACTTGACAATAGTTTCTTTAAACTCTTATTTAATTTAACTAAAGATATCATTAGGTTTTATTCATGTTTACGAAAATTATAGTTACTGTATCATAACACGTCTGTGGCCATCAGTATGGTCAGTCACAAAAGATGTTAATTTTATCAGTATGGCCGTCTATCAATTGCAGTTGTAGTTCGCTTAGTTTTCTAGAATTTGGGTGTTGATATGCAGGTAATGGTTTGTAATGGGAAGCCATCGACGATTGTGGCATCCCAAGCTGGATTCTATCCGGTAGGGAAGCGAACGCTCATTAGCCACTCCCTCCTTGGGCTGTTGCAGCAGATGAGCCGGGCATTCGATGGAGTAAGTGTGACCTAGGATCTCGTGTGATTTGATTCCTAAGGAGTGTTGCTCATTGTTTTATGGAAATGTGTTTGCAATTTGCAGGCTTACAAGGCTCTTATGAAGGCTTTTGTTGAGCACAACAAGGTGAGATTTTTGCTAAAGCTTGGTTTCCCACATTTTTTTATAGATGTGCTTGGATATGTGATCATTTGAAAATCTTTGAAATGAATTTTTAGTCCAAAGCTAACTTTATTTTAGGCAAGAGATTTATTAATCATTACATATGAAGAGATGCACCCTGGTTTGCATTTATAATCATGAATTCACAACTGCAATGTGGAGATTTGAAGTTCGCTTTTTTAATTGACGTTTTATTGCAGTTTGGAAATCTTCCTTATGGATTCCGGTCAAACACCTGGGTCGGCCCCCTGTTGTTGCTGATTCTCCATCAGTGTTCCCACCTCTTCCAACGGAAGATGAAACTTGGGGTGGCAATGGTGGTGGTCAGGGAAGAGATGGAAAACAGGACCATAGACCGTGGATAAAAGAATTTGCCATTCTGGCCGCAATGCTCTGCAAAACAGCTGAGGAGAGGCAAGTCCGTGACAGGAAGGCTTTCCTACTCCATAGTTTGTTTGTAGATGTTGCTGTTCTTAAAGCTGTTGTAGCTATTCAGCAAATGATCCCTGACCACAAGAGTTTACATGAAACACCAAATGGCACAGCAAGTCCAGTTTTGCACACACAGCAAATCGGGGTTATGAATATAACAGTCACAAAGGCCAAAGCAGATGCAGGTTCTAAGTTAGATGCGAAGTTGGATGGAAGTCAGACTCTGGGAATGTCTTTTGATGAGCTTGCTAAGAGAAACTTGTTGAAAGGCATCACTGCTGATGAGAGTGCAACAATGCAAGTAAGACTTTTCTTTGATACATGTTGTTGCAGTTTACTTTTATTCATTTCCTGTTAATTTTTGAAGTACTTCTATTGGTTTTACAGGATACTGCTACTCTTGGTGTGGTTGTTGTGAAGCATTGTGGATATACAGCTGTTGTCCAAGTTCCCGTAGATGCTCAGTTGACAACTGTTGCTCTAGAGCAGCTGGACATTGACATTGAAGACCAGCCTGAAGGAGGAAGCAGTGCTCTCAATGTCAACAGGTTAGAAATAGGAACTTTGACATGATGTGCAGATATTTTTCTTATGCTTGGTAATGCTCAACCACGAGTTCACCCAAACAGATCCCAAGTAATTTACTCCTGCTCCGTCCACTTGGTCAATTTTTGCTGTTGTTGCCATTATATTGGTTAGATAAAACCAATATGATAACCACATTTCCCTGTTTCAGCTTAAGGATGCTGCTTCATAAATCATGTGCTCAATCATCTGGAGGAGTTCAGCAGCTGATACAGAGTTCTGATCCTCAAGAGAGTGAAACTACTACAATTTTTGTCCAGAAGATAATGACAGATAGCCTGCAGAAGCTTGAAGGTGAGGCTCCAAGAGAAACAAGACCAATCAGATGGGAGCTTGGTGCTTGCTGGATACAACATCTACAGAATCAGACTTCTGAGAAGGCCGATACTAAGAAAAGTGAGGAGACTAAAGATGTTCCTACAGTGAAGGGCCTGGGGAAACAATTTGGCCAGCTGATGGAGATCAAGAAGAAGACAGATGACAAGAGTGGAAAGAGTGCATCGGCAAAAGAAAATATTTCACCAAATACAAATGATGCACATACAGATAACACTGCCAGCACAAAGGAGGATAAAGAGGCTATTCTGCAGAGATTGCTTCCAGAAGCTGCTTTCCAAAGACTAAGGGAATCTGAAACTGGACTTCATGCTAAGGTTTTTCCCTCATCAAATCTGCTTTGGAGATTTCTTAAATGTTTTTAGGGGAAATTAACTAAATTTTACTAGACCCACACGTCTCCAAACAAGAACACATCACATAGATGTCCAAACGAAAATCCAGATCAGTTCACTGGTGGCCTTGCTGTGACTCAACTATTATTGTAGTTAGTTTGCTTATGAATTATATTGCTATTAATGGTTAGCCCCTCATTAGTTTATACTATTCTTTATCATGTTGGCCATATCACCTATGGTGAAGAATTAGACCATTTGGTGATTTTTGTGTTACTGCAGGAACCAGACTGGTACGGTACAATAGGTCGGCGGGGTTTATGTCTCTCAACATGCTCGTCCCCTAGGATGCCCGGATACGCCAATACCGATATGGATACGTGATATGCCAAAACCGCGATGCGCCATTTCCCCAAAAACACTGATACGGCGATACGTGTGTGTATATATAATAAAGATAAAATTAAAAATATAGAGAAACATACATCAGATATGGTATGTCACACAAATAAACATAAAAGGAGACATAATAACAAAGAAAATGAAGAAGCAAATGCGTCAGCTCATCCTGCAGGCCCATCAGCCCATTGCAAGCGACTTAGGGCATCTAGTCTACTGCTGCCCCAAACATCTCCACAATTGTGCGCTTCTATTCCTGCCAGCCATAGCCATATATCTTGCCTCCTAGCCATTGCTGCCCTCACTAGCTCCTGGCTGCCTGGGAGTATACCACACTTCCGCAGTCAAAAGGGGAGAAGAGGACTAGTGGGAGGACTCACAATGCATGAGGACTAGGGACGCTGCCGTGCCGGCAGGGAGAGGGGTGGCATGCACCACCATCTACATGGGGAGGGGAATGTTGGCGTGGGAGCCTAGGGGAAGAGAGGAATAGAGACGGTGGTGTGGCGTGAGATGGGAGTGAGAAGGGGTTGCGGGATGGGAATAAACGAGTCCAGCATCTCCTTCTGAGTTGGTAGAGGTGTTATGGTTGAGAGGTATCAAGAATTATTTTCTTTTTTTGAAAAAAAAGGAAATTCACCGATATGGGCAGGATACCTATCCGGCCGTATCGTGGCCATATCTGTATCCGATACCGATATGCCGATTTTCCGAAGTATCCATGTAACATTGCTCCTCCCATTCTTTACTGTTACATTATACTTTATGATTCGATGCTTTTCTATGCAGTCCCCCGATGAATTGATTGAGATGGCACACACGTATTATCATGATACTGCCCTTCCAAAATTGGTAACTTATTGTACTCAAGTTGCAGCAATCATAAACATGTATTCTGAGTGACACATTAATTTAATGTCATCCTTCTGTGTTATCAGGTAGCAGACTTTGGTTCACTTGAGCTTTCCCCTGTTGATGGAAGGACATTGACAGATTTTATGCACACTAGGGGCCTCCAGATGCGTTCATTGGGACAAGTGGTACATACTACGCAGTTTGATCAAGTTCAGGATTTGTTTTGAGTCACAAAAAAGAATGTTCATTAATTTGAACAAATAAAAGAACCTACAACCTCTCGTATACATCAGTATGACAACTGAGGTACTCTTTTATTTTGCTATGTTTCAGGTTGTGCTTGCTGATAAGCTCCCACATATACAGTCCCTGTGTACACATGAGATGGTAGTTCAAGCATTTAAGCACATACTTCGGGCTGTTATTGCAGCTGTTGATGATATAAATGACATGGCTGAATCGGTTGCGTCATGTTTAAATATCTTGCTGGGACCATTTACAGAAGGAAATAATGATGGCAATAGCGGCAAGGATCATAATCTCAGACAAAGGTGGTTGAAGGTCTTTCTAATAAAGAGATTTGGCTGGAGATGGAAAGATGAATATTGCCTTGATCTTAGAAAGTATGCCATTCTCCGTGGTATCTGCCACAAGGTAATGGTTTAGATGTTATCACTTTTGCTTTTTTTGGTTGGGGGCTTCATTTTTAGATTATACCTGTTCACTTCTGGAACCATGATTTGAATAACAACTCCTGCAATTTAGGTAGGACTTGAGCTAGTTACCAAAGATTATGACATGGATATGCCACGACCATTCAGAAAGTCAGATATTATCAGTACTGTTCCTATCTACAAGGTAACTTTTATCTTTTTAAAACTGCAATTGACTGATAAATGCATGAATTTCTGGTTCTTAACAATAATTTTTTTCTCTGCAGCATGTTGCATGCTCTTCAGCTGATGGTCGCACCTTGTTGGAGTCAAGGTTATCAAGTCGACAAGTCGACACTACCCTCCTAATGACCGACTAGTCGACTAGTCGCCTAGTCGGCCGACTAGTCGCTGGCTAGTCGATGTGCAGTCTTGTTTATATGATGATGAGGTAATATACTATATATATATATATATATATATATATATATATATATATATATATATATATATATATATATATAAAATATACCATATATTGCAAATTTGCAGTGATTAGAAAGTATATATATAACTTGAATTAAAGAGAGGATCAATGACTTGCCGGGAGGATGGGGCGGAGCGGAGGGGGCCGAGGAGGAGGGGGTCGGGAGGAGGGGCCGGGCGGTGGGGGCGTGGAGGAGGATCCGCGGCGAAGGCGGTCGGGGCGGAGGGGCGGGAGGATGGGTCGGGGCGAGGGGGCGGGAGGAGGGGTCGGGGAGGGCCGGGCGGTGGGGCGGGAGGATGGATCCGGGCGGGCGGTCGGGCGGAGGCCGGGAGGATGGATCCGGCGGAGGCGGCGGGGCGAGGGGCGGCCGGAGGGGGTCGGGAGGAGGAGGCGGAGGAGGTCGGGAGGAGGAGGCGGCGGAGGGAGGCGGAGGGAGGCCGCGGCGGAGGGGGCCGGGGAGGAGGGAGGCGGAGGGAGGAGGAGGGAGGGAGGCGGAGGGAGGCCGGGGAGGAGGTTACCTGGATCTGGCGGCGGGCGGCGGGCGGCGGCGAGTGCAGGCGGGATCTAGCTCGGAGCTCTGGCGGCGACCTGGATCTGGCTCGGAGCTCTGGCGGCTTGCTCGCTTCACTGCTCTGCTGCTGGTCGCAACTGGGCAACTCTCGGTAATATACGCTTCACTTCACTGCCTCCCCCCCAAGTCGGGCGCCTTGCCGTCGCCTGGTCGACTAGTCGACGGGCAAGTCGACGACTAGTCGACCAGGCGCCCGACTTGCCGCCGCAAGTCGAGTCGCCGGCGCAAGTCGGTCCTGGCTCACCGACTTGCCGACTAGTCGACGACTAGTCGTCGACTAGTCGACGACTTGATAACCATGGTTGGAGTCATCCAAGACTTTCCTGGACAAAGGAAAACTTGAGGATGCTGTTAACTGTGGCACAAAGGTACAACGTCCTGGCCTTACTATTAACATCCGTATGTGATAATTTCTTGAAAATTACTCCATTCCATTTCCTTCATACTAATCTGCACATGGTTGTATATGATGGTGCAGGCTCTTGCAAAACTTGTTGCTGTTTGTGGTCCTTATCATGGAATGACTGCAGGAGCATACAGCCTTTTGGTAGTAGTGCTTTATCATACTGGTGACTTCAACCAGGTATCTTTTTTTGGGAACTTTGCCAGTAGTTGTCTTTCATAGTGTTCTATCGTATTTATTGATTTAAATTATGTAAGCATTAGCTTCTTTACAAAAATTGTTTGTTTTTCATGGAATTGCATTGGGATTCGACATTTTTGGGTGATATAATTGGAATCATGCTGAATTATTTTGGTCAACATTCAAATGTGATGATCATGTGGACTGTGTAGATTGTAGGCTGCTTTAGTGTAATCAATGCAGTAGTGTTACTCATCTAAGTGACCTGGAGTTGACAATTGACATGCACTTATTATGTGTTTAGCACTTTTATGCATTTAAACTTTGTTCTTCATATGCTATCCCGTGTTGTGATGTGTTGTGAGGCTGGCTTTATAAATCTTGATGCTTTTTGGTCCAGGCAACTATCTATCAACAGAAGGCTTTGGATATTAATGAGAGGGAACTTGGACTTGATCACCCAGATACAATGAAAAGCTATGGAGATCTTGCTGTTTTCTACTATCGCCTGCAACATACAGAACTGGCACTAAAGTAAGTGCATGCTCTCATTTACTGAAGTTACATGTTTAGTGATGGCATATGAAGTCTGTTTTTATTTACTCTCTTTTTTAAGTCTCAGCTACATTATGTTCTGATTTCCACATTTCAGGTATGTGAATCGTGCCCTATATCTTTTGCACCTGACATGTGGCCCCTCTCACCCTAATACTGCTGCAACTTACATCAGTGTGGCAATGATGGAAGAAGGGTTGGGTAATGACGTAACGTTCATGTTGCACTTCGTTACTTGCACGAGGCTCTAAAATGCAACCAGCGGTTACTTGGTGCAGATCAGATACAGGTGTGCAACTCAACCTCCCACAGTGTTTCCGTGTGACTGTGTTGCGCCCTCACACATACGCACTCTGGTGCCTGCTTATATCAATTTTGATGTGTACACTCGCTTCTTTCTTGGACATTCTGAGTACTTCCATGATTCAAACAAAGCTTCACACTGAAAGCTCATCTTATATCTGTATGTTTTAGTGTTCGAGAAAAAAAAATCTGTATGTTTTATTGACAGACTGCTGCTAGTTATCATGCTATTGCTATTGCTTTGTCTTTAATGGAAGCATACTTCCAACATGAAAAAACAACTCTGCGAATACTTCAAGCAAAGCTCGGATCAGAAGATCTTCGGACACAGGTAAGCAGACAAAACCGCTTCATGATGATGCATTCTTCCACTTAGACATCAATTTCAGTTAATGATTTACCTTTCTTATTTTAACAATGAAATATGTTAACCATATTCTCTACAGGATGCTGCTGCTTGGCTGGAATACTTTTGAGTCCAAGGCACTAGAGCAGCAGGAAGCAGCACGTAATGGTACGCCAAAGCCTGATGCTTCAATAGCAAGCAGAGGCCATCTGAGGTAGATGACATAATTCCTTGTGATTGTCAAATATTTTCATTGAAGAGACTGCAAAAGTTATGGTTTGTGAATGAACAATTAATCTTCTAAGTGTCAACATGGATTAATAGAACTATAGAAGTGATGGCCTGCTCTAAATTTGAAGCTGTTACTTCTATCATTATTCTGTCGAAGGCAGTGCCAAAGGAAAAGAGTAATCTGGGAAAAATAAAATATCTTTGTATTTACAGAATGATCTGTTTTATTAGATTGTTTGCTGCTTATGTATTGATCTTATACTTTTCTTTCTCTGGGAAAAATAAAATATCTTTGTATTTACAGAATGATCTGTTTTATTAGATTGTTGCTGCTTATGTATTGATCTTATACTTTCTTTTGTCAGTGTATCAGATGTTCTCAATTATATCAATCCAGATGATGAGCTCAAGACTAAGGCCCTGTTCTTTGCGGCTTCTAAAAGCCGCTTTTGGCTTTTGTTACAGTAACTAACTTTTAAACAGAGTATTTTTTTAAGATGGGGTCTACAAGTTAATTGTAGTACACATTAAAAAACTAATATCTGTACCATCAAAAATCGCAAACGAGTATCTCTCTTTCCGTAATCTCTATCGTAAACAGCCAAAAAGCCATCAGCCGCAGCCAAAAGCCATCAGCCGTAGCCATCAGCAAACAGGCCCTAAGGAAATGCAAAAGAAACAAGCCCGTGCTAAGGTATGTTCATCTTCAGGACCTTCCATTGATACTATATGGCATTTTTATTTCTCCAGTGGTCATTCTCATACATGCACATTATGAATCATAGATCAAAGGTCGCACCAAGCAAAACCCATCTGAAATAGTTGGTGATGAAGATCAAAGGAGCCCTCCACCTAATGGTCGTTCATTAACTGAGAAGGAAAACTCTGAAGTCAAAGAGAATGGAACCTTTGTTCAGCATGTGAATTTGAAAGATGAAATACCAAGTAACACTGTAATCCACACACCTCAAGATGATTTTACTGAAGAGTACACATCTGATGAGGGATGGCAAGAGGCTGTTCCAAAGGGACGTGCCACAGGGAACCGCAAAACTGGTGCAAGTGCAAGGAGGCCAAATCTGGCAAGGATCAATACCAATGCATCAAAGTGCTCAGTATTTTATCACCATTGTTTTTGTCTCCTTGCTTTACTTTTTACATACCAACAGTTTTCGATCATTTACATCCCACAAGGGAAGGAAATGGAAATGTGTGGAACAATCATATTTCATGCAGATTTGTTGTCAGCCCCTAATTGCCTTAGGTGTATGCTATGATGAATTGACTCCATTTGCTCGATCCAGGTTGGCTGCGATGAGCACAAGAGTTTGTGTAGCAAGTATGGAGTCTCTGGCTACCCCACGATCCAATGGTTTCCCTAAGGTTCCTTGGAGCCCAAGTGAGAACACATACTTCTTTGTTGATTACTTGGCTGCCACTTCTTTGTTGTTAAAACTAAAAACATAATGCTTACCGCATTGTTTAGGTATGAAAGTCAACGTGCCGCAGAAGCCCTTGTGGAATTTGTTAACACTGAAGCAGGTAAACTTTAATTTGTGTTGCTAACACACTGTTCAGCCATGCTATCTTGTTGGTTGCCAGATCAGTTGGGTTCTTTATGACCATGGAGCAGATTTATAGGTGTGGTCACTGCAATCATCTTACTACGGTCAGTAGTAGATCTTACTAGCTTGAAAATTCCCAAAATAATGCAGTTTCCTTTTGCAAGCACTGGGTATGCATCTTCATTTTTTTTTGTCTGTCTAACTTAGGCTTGTGCTTGTTTTTAGATATATGAGAAACTGGCTTCTGTTTTCAAGCTAGACGAGTGTGTCGTGATTGCCAACCTTGATGCTGGCAAACACACTGACTTGGCTGAAAAGAATGCACTCTGAAATATTTATTCTACTGGTTCTTATATAGATTGGTTCCCATGTTTGTTTTGATGTAATTTCATATCTTATATTGGAATAGTACAAGGTTATCAAGTCGACAAGTCGACACTACCCTCCTAATGACCGACTAGTCGACTAGTCGCCTAGTCGGCCGACTAGTCGCTGACTAGTCGACAGGTACTGTTTATATGACAGTAGGTAATATACCTATATATATATATATAATATACCATATATTGCAAATTTGCAGTGATTAGAAAGTATATATATAACTTGAATTAAAGAGAGGATCAATGACTTGCCGGGGAGGATGGGGCCGAGCGGGGGCCGAGGAGGAGGGGGTCGGGAGGAGGGGGCGGGCGGTGGGGCGGGAGGAGGATCCGCGGCGGCGGTCGGGGCGGAGGCGGGAGGATGGGTCGGGGCGGAGGGGCCGGGAGGAGGGGGTCAGGAGGAGGCCGGGGCGGTGGGGCGGGAGGATGGATCCGGCGAGGCGGTCGGGGCGGGGGCGGGAGGATGGATCCGGGGCGAGGCGGTCGGGCGGAGGCCGGGAGGAGGGGTCGGGAGGAGGAGGCGGAGGAGGTCGGGCGGAGGGAGGAGGAGGAGGAGGCCGCGGAGGAGGCGGGAGGAGGAGGCGGAGGGAGGAGGAGGAGGCGGAGGAGGCCGGGAGGAGGTTACTGGATCGGGCGCGAGCGCAGCGGATCGGCTCGAGCTCTGGCGCGACTGGATCTCGCTCGAGCTCGCGCGGCTTGCTCGCTTCATCGCTCTCGCTGGTCGCAATCGGGCAACTCTCGGTAATATACGCTTCACTTCACTGCCTCCCCCCCAAGTCGGGCGCCTTGCCGTCGCCTGGTCGACTAGTCGACGGGCAAGTCGACGACTAGTCGACCAGGCGCCCGACTTGCCGCCGCAAGTCGAGTCGCCGGCGCAAGTCGGTCCTGGCTCACCGACTTGCCGACTAGTCGACGACTAGTCGTCCCTAGTCGTCGACTAGTCGACGACTTGATAACCATGGAATAGTATGATGTTTTTTTGAGGGAGACATGCCATTGGTGTTCGTGTACTTAGGTGAGCTGTTAGGCCTAACATATTTATTTATGACTATCTGCTAATTTTGGTTATGTATGTCGTTTCTGTGGAAGAAACCCTTTGGCCGTAAAGATCCCTGCCGATCCCTTCGTGTTAATATAGGTGAAAAGCCACCAGAAGATTACAGAGCAGCCGCAAGGTAAGAAAGGAAAGTCTGGACTGGTTTCTATCTATACATTGATCTAATCCAATCTTTCTATTAGAGTCCAGACGTCCTGCCTTATCACACGGCTGTAGTTTACATATATAAAGAGGATACTAAAACTAGAGGATTGGATCTATCTCCAAGGATTAGTTTCCAAACATAGAGAATAGATCTGACCGAGTATAGTGGTCAGGACTTTCTCTAACATCCTCCCTCAATCACAACTTGTCTAAGTTGAGATTGTATCTGAATTTTTCAAGCTGTGTTGTTGGAAGTGCCTTGGTGAATCCATCGGCAACTTGATCACCTGAAGATACAAACTCAATATCCAACAATTTGTTTTTAACCCTTTCTCGAACAAAGTGATAGTCCACCTCAATATGTTTTGTTCGAGCATGAAAGACAGGGTTAGCTGAGAGATACATTGCACCAATGTTATCACACCACAACTTCGCCACTGGTGGACTGTTGATGCCAAGCTCTTTGAGGAGAGTTTGAACCCACATAATTTCAGCTGTGGCATTGGCTACTGCCTTATACTCAGCTTCTGTGCTGGATCTTGACACTGTTGCTTGCTTTCGTGCACTCCATGAAACAAGGTTTTTACCTAGAAAGACAGCAAAGCCTCCAGTCGATCTTCGATCATCTGAGCAGCCTGCCCAATCTGCATCTGAGAAGGCTGAGACAAGCATGGAAGATGATGCACTTAATTTTAGTCCAACACCTAAAGTGTTCTTCAGGTATCTCAATATCCTTTTTACTGCCATCCAGTGCAAAGCAGTAGGGTTATGCAAGTACTGACAGACCTTGTTTACTGAAAATGAGATATCAGGTCTTGTTAATGTCAGATATTGTAAAGCCCCAACAATGCTTCTATACCTGGTGCTGTCTTCTGTTCCAAGTCTTTCACCTTGTGCTGTTAATTTATCATTTGTTGACATAGGAGTCGTTGCCGGCTTGCAATTATACATTTGTACCCTCTTCAACAGATCAACGGTATACTTTTCTTGAGTTAGAAGAATTCCACCTTGTATCTTCCTGACCTCAATACCCAGAAAATAATGTAGCTCTCCCAAGTCCTTTAAGGGAAATTCAGACCTTAGATCTTCAAGTAGTGCTGTAGTAGCATTAGGATTTGAACTGGCAACAATTATATCATCAACATAAATAAGCATGAAAATAACAGTACTTCCTCTTCTATAAAAGAATAAGGATGTATCAGCTTTGGAGGGAGTAAAACCAAGTTTCTGCAATTTTTCGCTGAGTCTGGAGTACCATGCTCTTGGTGCCTGTTTAAGACCATACAAGGATTTGTTTAGTTTACATACATAGTTCTTGAGTGTCCTGTCTCCATACCCAGGGGGTTGCTTCATATACACATCTTCCTCAATTACACCATGAAGAAAAGCATTCTGAACATCAAGTTGACGAAGACTCCAACTTTGTGAAACAACAATGGACAGGACAATTCTAATAGATGCAGCCTTAACAACAGGACTAAAAGTATCTTCATAATCAATCCCATATCTTTGTTTAAATCCTTTTGCAACTAAACGAGCTTTGTATCTATCTATACTGCCATCAGCTCTCCTCTTGATTTTATAGACCCATTTGCAATCAATTAAGTTCATTCCATCCTTAGGAGGAACCAAATGCCATGTATTATTATTTTTCAATGCCATGTACTCTACATCCATAGCTTCTTTCCAGTTTCTATCTCTCAATGCTTCTTCTATAGTACGTGGTTCTCCATTAGAGATAAGAAAACTATACTTAACTCGGCCATCAGTATATTTAACTCTACCATCAGTAAAAACTGCAGGCTGAATAATACCTTTCTGTAACCTTGTTACTGGACGATGAGGAACAGCCGTGATAGAGCCTTGTGGAGATGTGCTGTTACCAGGGGAGAGTGATGCCGAATTGCTAGAAGAGAGTTCAGTGTTGTCAGTAGTCTCTCCCTGGACCGGAGGCATTAACTCGAGTTCAAGTGAAGGTGGTGTAGCTTTAGGACGCCTGCTGTAGACTTGAGTTATAAGGGGCTTTTGTGTCACCAATGGTTCGGATGATGCAGAAGGAGCAAGTGCCAGAGGCGCAGCATCAACTTCCACCGGTGTTGTGTCCTGTTCGCCATCAGACATGCCTGAAAGCTCATCTGATTCAAGGGAATTAGCAGGACAAATAGCAGTATTAGCAGGACAAGCAGCAGTAGATTGATCACACACGTTTTCACCCCCTTGATCAATAGAATGAGACAATGTATTGGGAAGGAGAAGAAGCTCAGACCGAAGTCTTGCGCCTGCATTGGGATGAAGTTTGGCAAAAGGAAAAACTTGTTCATCAAAAACAACATCTCTAGAGATGTAAATTCTGCCAGTTGGGATAACGAGACACTTGAACCCCTTATGCACATTGCTATAGCCAAGAAAAGCACATTGCTTTGAACGGAATTGGAGTTTGTGATTATTATAAGGACGAAGATTAGGCCAACATGCACACCCAAAAATACGAAGAGAAGAATAGTCAGGAGAAGTGTTGTAAAGACACTCAAAAGGAGTGGACCAATTTATAACTCTGCTAGGTGTGCGATTTATCAAGTAAGTGGCAGTAATGAAAGCTTCATCCCAAAATTTAAGAGGCATAGAGGCATGTGCAAGGAGAGCAAGACCAACTTCAACTATATGCCTGTGTTTACGCTCTGCTGCACCATTTTGTTGATGGGTATGAGGACAAGAGACTCGATGAGAAATTCCTATTGTTTTGAAGAAGGAGTTGAGTTTCTCATATTCACCACTCCAATCTGTTTGAACAGAAATAATTTTCTTACTGAACAATCTTTCAGTAAGATTTTGAAATTCATGGAACTTCTGAAAGACTTCAGATTTGTTTTTGAGTAAGTATATCCAAGTGAACTTACTGAAATCATCGATAAAACTGACATAGTATTTATTTCTGCCTACAGATTCTGAGGCAGGTCCACATACATCATAGAAAACAAGTTCTAGAGGAACACTAGATTTATTTTGAGACTTTGAAAAAGGAAGCTGATGGCTCTTTGCCAGTTGACAGGCATTACAAACTGAACCTTTATTTGACTCTAAAGAGCAAGGCAAATTATTGGAGCTAATAACATGTTGAATGACTTGAAGGGAAGCATGACCCAGACGACTATGCCATTGAGACAGACACGGCTTGGAGACACCAAAGACTTGTTTTCTTGGATTGAGGAATGAGAGGGGATAAAGACCTCCTTCACTCTTGCCTTGCAGCAAGGTTCTCTTCGTTGCCTGGTCCTTAATCAAGAAAAGATCAGGATGAATTTCAAAGTAAACTTGGTTATCAACAGCGAAACGATGAACAGAAACAAGACTCTTTGTGGTTTGAGGAACATGAAGAATGTTTCTAAGATGAAGATCACGATTAGGGGTATGAATGCGTGAATGACCAATATGCGTAATGTCCATACCTACTCCATTTGCTGCATGGATCTGATCACCTCCTCCATATTTGTCACGAACGATTAGCTTGTTAAGCTCACTGGTGATGTGATCGGTGGCGCCCGTGTCGATGTACCAATTGGTGTCAACGCCATGGGATGTAGTAGCTACTGCAGCTGTCTTTTCGCTTGGAGGAGTAAAGTCTGCATCAAATCTATGCCAGCAAGCTTCAACTGTGTGTCCTCTCTTCTTGCAGAGCTGACACTTTGGGCGAGTATCTTCACCATTGCTTGGGCGATTTGGCATGTAATTGCGGCCTCCAGTGCCGCGTCCACGCCCGCGACCTCTCTGAAAACTGCGCTGAAAGCCACCACGTCCACGCATGGCAGCGTTTGCAGCAGGCCACATCGCAAGGTTTGCAGAAGATTGCGATGATCCGCCTTGTAGGAGCTGAATCCTCTGCTCAAAGCTGAGAAGTTGGGAGTAGACCTCTCCAACCGAGGCTGGCTCAGTGCGCCCGACTAGAGTTGACACAATTGGGTTGTACTCCATGTCAAGACCGCTGAGAATGTAGGAGACCAGCTCTTCTTCTTCTAGAGGCTTTCCAGCAGATGCCATCTCATCTGCTAGAGTCTTCATCTTGCCAATATATTCGGCAATACTCATGTTGCCCTTCTGAGTTGTGGCTAGTGCTATGCGCGTGTTGATTGACCGCGCACGTGTTTGTGAGGAGAACATGGCTTCAATTGTCTGCCACACTTGGGCAGCAGTCTCCTTGTCGGCAACATGTACCAGAATCTCTCTGGACAGAGATGCCAGCAGGAAGCCAAGGATCTGTTGGTCCTTGATCAGCCACTGGGTGTAGTCTTGATTTGAAATCTTGACTGTCTTCTCGTCTTGCTTGGCTTCGATTTCCTTTGGTGGTGCTTTAGAGATCCATCAAGGAACCCCATCATCTGAGCTCCACGAACTGTGGGAAGGACTTGCGCCTTCCACAGCATGTGGTTGGATCTGGTGAGCTTCTCTGTTATTGGGACGGCAAAGGGAAACACAGAAGAGGAAGAACTGGAGGAGCTCGCCATTGGGACAGGCTCTGATACCATGTGGAAGAAACCCTTTGGCCGTAAAGATCCCTGCCGATCCCTTCGTGTTAATATAGGTGAAAAGCCACCAGAAGATTACAGAGCAGCCGCAAGGTAAGAAAGGAAAGTCTGGACTGGTTTCTATCTATACATTGATCTAATCCAATCTTTCTATTAGAGTCCAGACGTCCTGCCTTATCACACGGCTGTAGTTTACATATATAAAGAGGATACTAAAACTAGAGGATTGGATCTATCTCCAAGGATTAGTTTCCAAACATAGAGAATAGATCTGACCGAGTATAGTGGTCAGGACTTTCTCTAACAGTTTCCCCGTAACATGAGAGAATTTGTAATCATATACCTTACTTTCAAGTACGGAGTTCCTAGTTTTCCCACATTGAAGCTCTTTCCTAAGGGAAACCAAGTTGGTGAAGATTATGACGGCGGTCGGGACTTGGATGACTTTATCAAGTTTATTAATGAAAAGGGTTGGCCTAGCCGTGATTCAAAAGGTCAACTTACTTCATAGGTTGGTCACACATAAAAGCAAATGCACCAGGGAATTAAGTAGGATAAATACATAATCTGATATAATCTATTTATTGCTTCTGTAGGCTCGGCTTGTGGCAAGTTTGGATCCTCTTGCGATGGAGTTCCTCAATGCCGTGAATGACAAACGAAAGGAAGTCATGTCTAAAATGGAAGAGGATGTTGCTAAGCTCAGTGGCTCTGCTACCAAGTACTAAGCTTGCACCTTTCCCTCCACTACGTTTATATGTAGTGTTCTCAGATTTTCATCTAGGCAATGGCATGGACAGTGCGTTACTTCTGCTTTTCTGCTTCTAAACCAGAGTTGGAAAGATCTATGTGAACTCTACAAAGAAGATCATGGAGAAAGATTCTGAATATGCTAAAAAGGAAACCGAGAGGCTTCAACGTGTCTTGGAGAAGGTGGGCAATGAAAGTTTCCATACCTCATTCAATTTACAGATGATATTACTTAAACACTAATTTCCATATTTCATCACATGGCAGCTGATCAGCCCTTCCAAAGTTGAAGAATTTGTCATCAAGAACAACATTCTTTCGACCTTTTCTTCTTGAAGGTGATGACCCACGAGCCCCAACCTGCCATTGGGGTACAATACATCCTTGCTTTTTATTTTTTGCATTGTCCGGATCCCCGCCTAGCTCTCCGACTTTCCCAAAATTGCAATGGGAGGCCGCCGCCGAGCACCTACTAAACTACTCATGTCTTTAAATCCCCGCCTAATGCCAATTTTTTTAACACTGCACATGCCTTTATCCACTTTTATACGTAAAGTTTAAAACCGTCTAAACTACTCATGTCTTTAAATCCCGTTCATTTCTTCATTGATACATGAGTACATGTCAGATGCTCATGCATCCTTCAGTAAATGCTTCTGCATATAGGCAGCTTCTTTCGCTTGGAAACTCTGACATAAGAGGAAGCTATGGAGAAGGGCACTTCCCCTATGTAGAGCAAATGAAACTCAAACCACTAGTGAGATTTAGCACTTTGGTTATGGATGTAATGTTTCATTGTTTAGATATTGTTATCTACATGGAGTCCTCTTCTGTTTATTAATACCTTTATTTTGTTAGTAGGAAAATGAGCTTAAATTGGAGAGTAGTACGATGGAATTCTAGAACATATCGTTGGTTTCTGACTATTCTGTAAGTTGCTATGAAGTGCAAACTTCTAGATTGCTAAGTCCCGTTTCCCAGGGAAAAGGATATTTAGTTGCTTCCATAACTTACCGAACAGAGGCATCTGGACCAGCAAAGGCACATTCTATGCATATGCATACTAGCTTTTTTCTCAGGGTGATGCTTGTATGTAAAGGTCATTAAGAATGAAGGTTTCTGGTTGCTGTTAACTCTTGAGGAGAGAATGGAAGAATGAAGGTTAGTTTTATTGCATAGCCCAAAGGGCAATATATAGTGAATACAAGACACACACAACTCTAAACCCTAGACAATAGGAATTGACACTAATACCCCTTAACAACCCTTCAAATATAAGGCATATGTAATAGCATTGCATTTGAAAAGATTTGACACTAAAAAGGGAAAATCCAAAGTTCGAGTTTTGAAGATGTCATAGTGTGCAGCTCTTGAAAAATTGTGTCGGAAAGATCACCTCCCATCCGAAATCGTACAGCAACCCATAAAGCACAAAGTGCAGGGGTCGAGAAGGTAGAGATAAGCGGGAGCAAAATCGACCTCCGTAACACGACAAAGAGGATGTGGAAGGTGACACAAGTAGAGAGAGATGTCAAATCAAGTTGAAGAGGGAGATAGAAGCATAGCAGTATAGATCAAAGCACAAGACGGCGGCGGCGCTATGCACAAGAAGCGCATCGGAGGCGTAGTGCAGAAGAAGCGCGACGGCTTTAGAAGCTCGGGGTGGCGGCTCAAAGAGAGGTGGCAGTGTCATAAAGACTTCTTTGATCTACAGTAGCCCAAAGAGAAGAGCAGCGACTGCGGCTATGCGAAAAGGAGATGACCACACTCATTCAAGTGGATGGACCGTGGCTAGCAAAGCAATCGGCTGATTGACAAGGAATTTGTGGACTCGTATGGTTTTGACGAACGAAAGAGAGTAGCTACGGACTTAGATAGACACAATGGAAGACTAAGAAAAGGACTCAAAATACTACCTGTAGAATAAGACATCTCCTCGTCTAAGCAGCAAGCACCAAGACAAAACAGCTCATTGCTGCCAAGACAAAAGGCGGGCACCTCATCGGATCCATCCCCTCTTTCTCCCCGCCTCTCTCCATCTCGCCCTCCCGCACACGAGCGCGGCCAGGCGGAGCAGTTGAGGGTGAGCGCCGAGGCGGTGGCTGGGAGGCGCCTCCGAGCGACGCGGTAGAGGAAGTCATTGAGCGACTATCCAAGGATGGGTGGCAGCCTGAGAGGGCGGCGGCCTAAGAAGGCGGTGGCCCGACATGGAGGCAGCCGGATCCGGGCGGGGCGACAAGGTGACTGTGGGATCCGGCATGGTGAGGTTGGATCCGAGCTGAGGTGGTGCCTTCGTCATCGGTGGCGGTGATGATGGCGCGGGCGTGGATGGCCCCGACGAGAGCGCGGGCGCGATGGCCGGGAGTCAGCGGATCCGGCGCGGAGATTCAAGGCGGCATCGATCCGGCAAAGGGAGGCCGAATCCGGGCTAGGGCGACGGTGTAGAGGCGAGCACGGCAGCGAGTGTTAGGCGGTCGAATCTTACTCTTGGTGTTAGCAAGATCCTTACTCTCATCGAGAGGATGACACTCTTGGAGATGGGGCAATTTTCTTGTTATTTCCCACACAATGCCATACCAACCTGAGGGGTTGGGGATACATATTTATAGGCCAAGATGGGCCAAGCATATGCTGTCCTAGAGATGCTAAAGCAAAGATGCTAGTCTAAGATGCTAAAGTAAAAGCTAGTCTAAGATGCTAAAGCAAAAGCAAAAGAGATGCTAAAGCAAAAGCAAAAAAAACAGCAGACACAGCACAGACTTATCCATCACTCTCCCCCCTAAGTCTTGTGTGTCTCCTTGTGGGAATCGAGCCATCCCGATCCTGGCGCGAAGCTCTCGAACTTGATCCGCCAAGAGACTTGGTCGAAGTCGCGAGGTGGTCTTGAGTGTTGATGTAGGTGGCGGACACTCCTTCATCTGGCAACCGATGAAGTGATACCTCACCGGATGTGCTTGCTGCGCTCATGGAAGACGTGGTTCTTCGCCAAGGCCAAGGCGGACTTGTCGCCCACCCCGAGCTCCATCGCCTCGCGTCTCGCCAAGGAGATCGCCAAGCGCCGAGCCACCACGAGCACGTGTAGAAGCGGTAGTGGCCGCAATGTACTCGCTCGCAGCCTAGACAAAGCCACCACCGCCGCTTGACCGATCGCCACCGATCGGACATTTGCCGAGGAAGTACAAAGATCCCGCCGTGCTCTTGCTCGTGTCGATGTTGCTTGGCGTGGTCGTCGCCATCGCATTCGGCGAAGTGCGCCGCCCGGCACCTTGGGTAGTGCAAGTCGAGTCGGAGGTGCCCGCGACGTAGCGGAGGATCCTTTCACGGCTGGTGGTGCTCGTCGTCGGCCGCCGCATGAACCGGCCGACGTGGCCGACGGCGAACGCCAAGTCCGGCGCGTGTGGACAAGGTAGCGAAGGTTGCCCACAATACGCAGATCGCGTCGCGCCCACCTCCGCCGTACTCTCACGACTCGGCCGACCTCTCCTCCATAGGAGTGTGGGGTGGGTTGCGATCGGTGAGGCCGCCCACTCCACGATGCGCTTGGCGTGGCGACCGCGAAGAGAGATGCCGAGCTGTCTGGTGGACCTCGATCCCGAGGTAGAAGGAGAGGCCCGAGGTCGCTCATCCGAAGGTGGCCTTCATCTCCGCCTTGAATGCCTCGATCTCCTCTTCCTTGGTACAGGTGATCACAAGGTCGCCGACGCAGACGCCTATCGCCAGGCATTGCCTCCCTTCCTCGCCGGTAGACCGCGGCCTCGTGAGCGCTCTGTTGAAATCCCATTTGCTTGAGGGTGGAGTCCACCATGCGTTCCAAGCTCGCGGTGCTCGCCATGGCCGTAGAGAGGCCTTGCGCAGCGCAGACCTGCTCTCCTGCGGGGATGATGAATCCCGCCGGTGTGACGAGACCTCCTCCTTCAAGTCGCCGTTGAGGAAAGCGCACTTGACGTCCATGTGATGGACGCATCACTCTCTCCCGGCCGCGAGGGCAGGAGGAGACGACGGACTCCATCCGCGCAACAGCGCCAAGGCATCGCCGGTCGACTCCTCCTGAAGCGAACGGCCACGTGCCACGAGACGCGCCTTGTGCTTGATCACTTGTCCAACCTCGTCTTTCTTGAGCTTGAAGACCCACTTGAGAGAGATGGCGTGGTGGTCTACCGAAGATCGGCGGCTCCATGTCTTGTTTCGCCGACGTGTCCATCTCTCGCATCGCGCACGCCATGCCGCGTCTCTCTCCGCCTCGGCGAACGAACGAGGCTCGCCGCCGTCTGCGCGAGTGCGGCTCCGCTCGGTCGCGCCGCGCCAGATCCGTGGACATTGCCGCCGCGAGGAGGTCGCCCGATGTGATAGTAGCGCAGGCTCGCCGCCGTGGTAGGCGTCGATGCGATCCTCATCGTTGGACGGAGTGGCAAACCCACCGCGGCGCGCTTGTCGTGGGCCGGCCGCCGGCGCAGAGCACTGTGGGAGTAGGCGCGGTGGAGAGCGGCGTGGCCGAGCGGTCTTGGCGGTGGACTCGCCGAGCTCGTGGGCTTGCCGAGCGGGTGGTGGCGGTGGTGAAGGGCTCGCGGAGGTGGTGGCGAACGAGGTGGTGGGGTAGGCGAGCTCGGTGAAGACAGAGCCGCTCCCCGCCTCCTCGAAGTGGACGTCGCCGACGAAGAAATCGCCGGTCGTCGAGTCGAGCCGTCATCCACCATCTTGCCCCACGCCCACCGCCGCCGTGGTTGAGCTCCTTGACGAAGGCCGTAGCCCAAGACACGAGGTGGCTCACCGCGGCTTGCGCCGTGCCGTGCCTCGTATGGCGTCTTGCCGCCGAGGGCCTTGCGGGGGAGTGGTTGAGCAAGTGGACGGCGTCATCACCGCTCACCCCGATGGGAATGCCGCATCCTCTCTCGCTGAGGAGGGCGCGGGCGGTGGCAACCGCAAATGCCGTTGCGGCGCCGACGATGCCGTTACTGCTGCGGGGTGTCTGGCGCGAGAAGTGACGATGGATCCTCGTCGCGCGAAAGACGCCGTCGGCCGCCGTGAACTCACCGCCGTTGTCCGTGCGTAGGACACGAAGCTTGCGGCTGCATTCCGCCTCCGCAGCAGCTTGAAGGCACTTGATGGCGTCCGCCGCGCCGCTTTGACGCCGAAAGCGATGACACCACATGTAGCGGGACACGTCGTCGACAAGGAGAAGTAGCGCCGGCCTCCAGGTGTAGCCGGTGTCACGGGGCCACAGAGGTCACCGTGTACGAGCTCTAGCTTCTCCTTGGCGCGGAAGCTCGCCTGGCGAGGGAAGGGGAGCCGCCGCAGCTTGGTGAGGACGCAGGTGTCGCAGAACTGCTCCACGTGGTCGACGTGCTGCATGCACCGCACCATCTCCTTGCTGCCGAGCTGCTTTAGGGCCTCAAAGTTGAGGTGCGGCGCTCGTGCCACCTCAGCGTCGCCGTCACGGCGCCGCAAGACACGAGGTTGCGCCACCGCACGTGAAGGACGAGAGGCGGTTGCTCTGCTGACCTTGACGAGGAGCCGCGGCGATGATCCCAGATGCGCAACACCCCGTGCTCGATCTCCACGCGCGATCCGTTCTCATCCAGCTGTCCCAAGCTGATGATGGAGTTCCTCAACACGGGGATGTAGAAGACACCGGTGAGCACCGGTGGTGCTCGCGATCTTGGCGGCGAAGACGAGCAGAGCCGACGCCTTGATCTTCACGGCGGGCGTCGCCGAACTTGACGGTGCCTCGAACGCCTGAGTTGAGCTCGGAGAAGTACTCCCGCCACCCGGTCATGTGGTCGGTGGCGCCGGTGTCGAGGCACCACCCGTCGGTCTTGTCGTTGCTTTGGAATTGTCGCCCGAGGGCGTGTGCTTTGGCTCGCGTCAAGGTGGAGGAGAGTCATCGCGCCGGCGCCGCGTGGAGGTAGTTCCATGCTCGCATGAGCAATGAACAGAGCCGGCCGCTCCTCGCCGCGCGACGTGGGCTCGCCGCGTCGTGGTGCCGACAATCCTTGGCCCAATGACCGGGCTTGCGCAGCTTGTAGCAAGCGGTCTCGTGGCGGCCTTTGCTTGCAGCTGCCGCCGCTCGGGCGCCCACGGTCATTACCCTCAAGACGCGTCCTCGCGCCGCTGGCGTCTTTGCGCGGCTTGCCGCGCTTGCCACGCATGCGCACGTTGTCATGGAAGAAGGCCCTTCTTCTCGTCACCTTGGCCGTGACCATCGCTCCCGAGCGAGGAGGAGCTTCCGCCAATGGTGACGGGTCCCGAGAGGCGCTGTGGCTCATCGCCATCCAACGACCTTGAGGCGACCAACGCCTCCTCGATCGTCATCGTGGAGAGGTCCAGCAGAGACTCGATCGAGCGAGCCATCCGCTTGTACTTCTCGGGACGCAGCTGAAGAGCTTTTCCACGCCTCTCCTCGCCGTAGGTGTCGTCGCCGAATCGCACCAACCGCAGCGAGTGTTGAGACGAGAGCAAAGTCATCAATGTCCTCACCGCTTGAAGGCCGGGTTCTCCCACCTTGCGAGTGCTCGTAATGTAGACTTGCGGGCGCGGCCGCCGCCGATGCGTCTTTGCGGCGATGGCGCCCCAAGCCTCCTTGGCAATCCGCTTGTTGGTAGCGAATCGCATCTCGGGCGGATCGCAGCGATGAGAGCATCCAGTGCCGCCGATCCCGGTTGTAGTCGACGCCGCCGCACGGATCGCATCCCACATATGCCGCACTGAGCTTTACCTCATCACCGCACCCACTCGACGAGTTGGTCTTGGCGAGTGTGGGCCATCCGCCGCCGGGCCGACGCCCTCGACGACGGCTGGTACTCGTGGTGCCCACGTATCAACCGGGAGAGCGCGCCGCTCGTGGAAGCGCCGCTCTCGTCCGCCGACCCGCCGCCGCGTGCATGCCTCCTCCAGAGCGCCGCCGCGTCCGCGCTGTCTCGGCCGCCGCCGCGCGTGGCGGCTTGGCGCGACGCTTCATCGCGCGCCGCCGCCCTCTTGCGCCTCCTCTCCAGCTCAAGGTCCGTCGGCGTTGTCATCGCAGAGACGGAGCCGCCGTTGCCGCTGCGTAGAACTCGACCTCGGCCGCCGCCGCGACGCATCGCCGCCGCCGCCGCTTCCACCTCCGCTCGGCGCCGCCGCCTTTGACGCCCTTCACGCCGCGGCGGCTGTGTCGCCGCCGCCGCCGCTCGCGTCGCCTAGCCGAAGCCTCGGCATCTGCCGCCGCCGCGTGCTCGAGGCGGCCGAAGGCCGAGATCCATCTGCGGACATGGCGCGCCACCGAGGCTAACTGCGTGGAGAGAGGCGCCTCGATGAGCCGCGCTCGTCGAACAGAGGAGTGAGCGAGAGGCAGGCTGCTGCCGCGCTAGTTGGGTCGCTGCGAGGTGGAAGGGACGCTGGAGAAGGGATTGAGCAGAGATGCTCAAAGCTACTGGGATAACCTCGCCTCGATACCACTTGTTAGGCGGTCGAATCTTGCTCTTGGTGTTAGCAAGATCCTTACTCTCATCGAGAGGATGACACTCTTGGAGATGGGCAATTTTCTTGTTGTTATTTCCCACACAATGCCATACCAACCTGAGGGGTTGGGGATACATATTTATAGGCCAAGATGGGCCAAGCATATGCTGTCCTAGAGATGCTAAAGCAAAGATGCTAGTCTAAGATGCTAAAGCAAAATCACTAAAGCAAAAGCAAAAAGCAAAGATGCTAGTCTAAGATGCTAAAGCAAAAGCTAGTCTAAGATGCTAAAGCAAAAGCAAAAGAGATGCTAAAGCAAAAGCAAAAAAAACAGCAGACACAGCACAGACTTATCCATCAGCGAGGGTGCACAGTCGACGACGGCGGAGGCGTTCGGATCCGGTGTGGAGACACCCAGATCCGGGCTTGGCGGCGGCCGAGAGGACACTTTGCGGCGGCGTGGCATAGAGGCTCGGGTTGGCGCAGGCCTAGGCTGGCGCGAGCGCACCAGGAGGTGGCATAGGCCGCATAGCGCGAGCGGCCCGGAGGACGGGGAGGACAGCCGAATACGCATGGAGATAGATTTGGGACCAAAGCTCTGATACCATATTAACTCTTGAGGAGAGAATGGAAGAATAAGGTTAATTCTATTGCATAGCCCAAGGGGCAATATATAGTGAATACAAGACACAACCTTAAACCCTATACAATAGGAAACGACACTAATACTCTTAACAGTTGCCTGATTGATGTATTCCATTTTAGGTTCTCAAGCTTGTACACGAAGTTAATGTATGAAGCATGGTTATCAAGTCGTCGACTAGTCGACAAGTCGCCGGCGAAGGAGCGACTGGAGCCAACGACTTGACTTGCGCCGCCACCGCCGCCGCCGCCACCGGATCTGCCACCACCGCCACCAGATCTGTCGTCGCCGTCGTCGGATCCACTGCTCTGTCGGCTCCGATCTCCGCCGTGGCGCCGCCAGCACCGGAGATTGGGAAAGGAGAGAGGGAGCGAGGCAGTGGGGGGCGGCGGTCGGAGGAAGAGGGCGAGAGTAGGGGGCGGTGGTCGGAGAAAGTGGGCGAGAGTGGGGGGCGGAGTCGGAGAGGAGACGAGGCAGTGGGGGGCGGAGTTGGAGATGATGGGGGGCGGAGGTGGAGGCGGAGATGATGGGGGGCGGAGGTGGAGTCGGAGAGGATGGGGGGCAGAGTCGGCGAGGCAGTGGGGGCCGGATATAAGGACTAGTATTTTGCATTTTAGCCCTCTTGGTTTCTGAAATTGTAATAAAATCATTATCTATATATACATATTTATATAAATAGTACAAATAATATCTGTTGACTAGTCGGCGACTAGTCGACAAGTCGGTCCTTAGGAGGGTAGTGTCGACTTATTGACTTAATAACCTTGGTATGCAGTAAAGTGAAGGCAACCTGGGATGAAGGGATGGAGAACTCCAATATTATTCACCCTCCCTGGGTTCTTGGAGTTTATCTGGAAATTGGACTGAAGGCAGTGGTAGGTTGATTATTGTGATATCTTCATACTCTCAACCCACTTTTTGTTTGTAAATTGAGTTGATTGATATTGTCTTGACTCTTGCGTTCAACTAAAGGTTGTGGTAAGACGCTGGAGGACTGCAAGTTATTTTCCTCGGATGAATATGTTGATTTTCTAATGGTCAAGCTGTCATCAGAGTAGTTTCTGCTTTTGATTCCCTGAATTTTGATGAGGCTTGTGAATATCTACTCTCCTTTTCACCGTTCTTCTAATCTCTCACAAACTCCTGATTTGTACTCTTACCTTCTTTAAAAATGTAAGCTCAAGTTTGCTGCGCAACTTGCGCTACAGTTCATCATGATTTGATGATGAACATCCAAAACCACCAACCCACCATGGTGTCGCGCCCAACTCCTCACATGCGACTATGATCCCTGGAGATGGCCCCGGGACCCTCGTTTGCCAGCCCCAAGCCCCTGCTGGAGGGCGGCGAGGGGGATATGTGGGTTGTTGTGTCGGATTTCAAAGTGCTGGGGGCCGACGCGCCCAAGGTCATCGACTGGGAGGAGCTGCAGCAGGAGCTCGCGTGCCTCTGGAGCCTCTTCGCTGCACTCACCACCGTCAGGGACCACAAGGCGCACCTTGCCGCATGCCTCGATTCCACGCTCCAGGTAATTACTAGAACACATAACAGGTTTGTCGTATTTCATTATGACATACTACATGTAACAGGTTCTTACAGCAACGCCGAGCATAACTTCGCAAATCTCGAAACGACATACACAATGTTGTTATTGTAAATTAGTAGATCCTTAACGTGATTTGAATATATTTTTTTTTACTATACTAGCATAATACCCGCACGTTGTTGCGAAATATAAAAAAGACATTTCAATTATATAGCAAAGAAGCGTAAAGAGGTATGTGAGGGAGCAGCACGAAATCTACATTGGAACAAAAACGAAACAAGTTTTTGGATCGCAGAGTTGCGTCACAATCAGAATGTTGTCAGTTGCAAGCAAAGCTCTTGGCGTAGCACACAGTAAATTGCAGGTATTAAATTTTGCATGTGAGATGAAAAAATGGTTGCATTTCCCCCCTCATGTATGAACTATATCAGCTCCTGGATAGCCTGATATTGTACAGCCGCACTTTGACAAAATTCTATTTCTTTTTCTGTATTGGTCTTTTAGCCCAAATTAAAGCCATAAATGCCTCATATAAGTTTTCTACTGAAAAATATATCCCTTTACATAGCTTATTTTTGTGAACTCTATCTGTGAGATTATTGAATACTGCACTCGTTCAACATTATAACATGTTTGTCTAAACTCACTCAGTCTCATCCAATAGTGGTTTTGTGATATTTTCGGAGTTTTTTTCCTATGGGTTTTCCAATCGATTTGGTCTATTCCGTAGCCAGTTATTGTTCTGTGGGTTTTTCTGTGGATTTTTTGTTTCTATGCCGTGAATCTGTGAGTTAACCCAGTTTTTGCTATTGTTTTTGGCTGTAATCCAGGGGTAGATTGTCTCCAGAGATCTCTCGCTGCAACCATGGCGACCTTCGCAAAGCCTAAGAACGCGCTGTTATGTTTTTTTGTCTTCGTGCTTGAATTTGTTATTGCCTTTCCTTCTAGGACCACTTAACTTTGCCAAAAAAAAAACAAGAGATGCTGACTTCAATTTCATTTAAGCCAATCTGATTAAGATGTTTCAGGGGAAGTACCCTGTACTGTTTTTTTCTTCTAGCAATAAAATATAGTCATTGGTAGTTCTCTGCATGAATTTTTCTTCATATACAAATTCTTCGATATATCTAATCATCCATATTTTGGGCAAAAGATGTTGTATTGCCATCCTTTTAGCTTAGTTTTTCTCAGCATCATCTCTTATGGCCTTTAATAATCCTTGAAAGTGTATTCGTTATTACTGTATACTATGGCCTGAATTCATGCCCATTTTGTAGACTTTGCTGGTTGACGGAACACCCAGGGTGAAGCCTGAGAAACCAACTGCAGGTTTGATTTTTTGTTTGTCTTCCTGTTTTTTAGTTTACTTACCACCGATGTGATTGTCTGATCAAACCTGCATCTCAAACCAAATGTGTATGACTGTTGATTTTCGCTTTTCACCTTTTTTTTAGTAAAGATGGCAATAGCACATTCTAATAACACTGGTTTATGGTTCCCTTGTGATTGTAAGTTCATAGATAAGAGAGGAGGAATTAATTCCTTAACAAAACCAGCGTGATTAATCGGAATAATTCTTTTCTAGGTGAAAACGATTCATGAATGAATGTCCATAAGATATATGGGGAATTGTCCATTACAGTATAGGTTCCTTGCTTATATCTCAAATTTAACTGGTTGTATTGTCTTTTTTACATATGTTTCTGTTCTTTTTCTCCAATAATTTAGCAGTAGTTGCCATTTGTTCTTTACATATTGTCAGAGCCATGGTAGTATAGATCTCTATTTCTGTTTCGTGTTTCATTTTCTTTAGATGCCATGTCCGTCGTGTATTAGTAGTTTAATATTCCTGAATTGGATATTTCCTGCAGCTGGCATTTCTTACCCGAATTGCTGGCTTCCTGCTTTAGTTTGGCACTTACTTTTCACCTTTTTTAATGGTACGACTATTGTTTTTCAGGTTGCTGTCAGATTCGCATACGTGGCGATAACTTCTAGAGTATCTGAGTTTCTTCGTAAGTGTGAGAAGTACCATATCTGTTATAAATGTAGTTTGGATGATCACATATTGTCCTGGGAAAAACTTTCTGAGGATGTAGATATTTGCTTTGCTGACCGGTGGTTCTTCACTTTATTACAAAGATTGTGTACAACTGTTCAGGTGGCTTTGTAGAAATTGTAGCTTCAACATGCATATACTGAATATGCTGTCCTTCTTTGCAGATAGGAGCAATGGATTCTTCTATTGGTTGGTAGAATGGTAATCTTTAGTTCATACAAATAAAGATGACGGATTTTTTTGTCACATTGCTGACACAGTGTTCGAATGCTTTTGCCAGAACTGTACCTGATGAAAACATTTGGTTTGCCTGGTCACAATGGCTATGGTTATCAGCGAATGCCCGAGCTAAAAGATGTCAGGTTCTATTCATGCTATTCCTGTATGTTTTCACCTTGGATGGTGGAATGGTGGTATCTAATATAGTCTGTTCTATTGTTGGCTAATGGCTAAATGATGAATGTCAAGCATATTTGCTGACATATGTACCTGCTGTTGGTAGTTTTTCCAGTATTTGATTGCTCTGGCTTTAGGCGCACTTGCACATCGATTGTGCACAACCGCACCGCACGCAAGAACTTGGCAGAGGAAATTTGATGATGAAGGCAAGAAGATTGCAGTGTTTGGCATGACCATGGATGATATGATGGCAATCGTAAGCATTTGAACATACAGTGTACCTTTTGGCTTTCTGTTTTGTAAGATGGCAATTGAACTGGTTAAATTGTTTCTTCCCTGTTATTCTCCAAAAAATTAGGGAAAAGGGCAGGAGCCTGCCATTCTTCCCACCTAAGGAAAATGGCCGAATTTAGGGCTCTCCCCAAACTGTTTACTTTACGAAGTCCTGCCACAGTTGCTATTGTTGAAGACAGACTGCAAATGATTTGGATTAGTCATATAAGCAATTGACAAATCAAACAAGTTTTGGATATATATCTAGCGATGAGTATGCAACTGTGCATACTTCCTTTGCTAGATTAATACTAACCATATGCTTATGGTTAGGTAGGTGCCCTTGATTGTTAAAGTATTTTTATTTGTGTAGAATGAAGAATGCCTGCCGCAGATCCATGCTCTGTGAACTCCATGATAGTTAGATTTTACCGATTGCCACGTTGATGTTTTATTGCTCTCATGTTTAGCATTTTCTGTTTTTACCTTGTGATATAATTGCTACCGTGTTAGCTCGTTTGGATTAGATTGGCCACACACAACTTCTATCTTGCCATTTGTTTGGCCCTGATTACGTGTTCTCTATCTCCCAATTAATTTTTACCATGTGTATTCTTACAAGATTCTAGGTTCCTATGTAAGAACAAAGCTGGTGATTCTAAAGAAGTGCCTATTGTCACACTGTCATAAAAAGCTAGGCAATGCAGATTTATCTTATCTAAAGTTAGCTAAATTTAACATAGCTGAACTTTTGCCCTGTAATGTTTTAGTTTAAGGTTGTAACCACCAAGGATCGAAATCCCGCTACCGGGGTAAATCCCGGCCGCCGGGCGGTACCGGTAACCGGAAATCCCGGATAAAAACTGGATAAAATTTAGCAAATGAATTTTGTGGGCGGGGCGGGAGGAGACCGGTAACCGGCCGGTTACCGGAAAAACCGGTGGACATGTGTGCATTTGCATTCAATGGTTCATATGCATGTTCCTGGAGGAAATTTGATCAAAACTTAGTATATCTGGTAAGATAATGGAACTAACTTTAGCTGTTTGCACTATGCAGCAACATGATCATGCAGTTAGCAGATGGAGGATGTCACTCAATTTTAACAAATTTGCAAACATACTACCCAAACTTTCCACCTAGTACAAAACAACCAAAAGCTACAACAATGCTAGCCCTTTTATCACTGTTGGACTGTTCTGCTCCTCAATATTTTCCATCTAGTGATTGTTTTAATCTTCTACCATTGTCCAATGCACTATCCAAGAGCATGCAAAGGGGAGTTGTACAACATCGGTGGGAGGTACATTATCCTTGCATGGACTGTTTTGTTGCTTAGCTATTACAGTGATTCTAGGGGTTCATGAATGTCTACTGAAGTATAATTTTGATATTCTTCTCATTTTACTCTATGGGTAAATTTTACTTGGCTCTCCAGTAGCCTAAACTGGTTTCTCCTATCTTTTGTTGTTTCACTGCATTGTAATAGCATCAAATTTTCTAATCCATGCCAGGATTAGGGTGTTAGATCAAATTTTCTAATCCATGCCAGCATCTAATTTTCTAATTTTCAAAGTTATCTCCATTTAAAATGTAGTAGATCAAATTGAAGCTGTCATTAGGTTGTTTGTGTGCTTCACCAACATTATTGATGAATAGGTAAATATGTCTAACTTCACAACAACTTTGACTACATGTGGTCCTATACCATTTAACACTTTGAAAGTGGTGTTAAGTGACTTTTGTCACCGAATCGCTCATACCGCCAAAAGGCTCTATATCATATCTCGGTGGGTTTTGTACACGCTTTTGTGGAGTTATGATCAATTTTGGCCGAGATAGACTATTAGATGCTATATCAGATTTTTCTACTGGTAGGCACCGTATATCCTTCTATCACGTGTTTTCTAACCCTGGTAACCACCAGTCTGTAAAAGAAATCAGAGTTCCATAGTGCACTTCCTCTTTGTTATGGCTTTTTTTGGTCGATGCTGGTGCTCTTCCTTTACATTATGGCATACATATTACAAATACTGTTCCTCATGAACCCTACTCGATCCCTTGTTTATTTCTTATTCATGGGTTTTATTACTACCATTCAAGCTTCTACCTGTAGAAGAGTAGAGAGATTGGGAGCAAACACCACACAGCTAAAGGGCTGGGTGGCTTGTATATATATTGGCCTGGAGTAGGCATACAAGGAAAGCATATACATGGAAGGCGCATACATGGTAAACGTATATATGAAAGGCATATACATGAAAGAATATCTAATTATTCTAATACCCACGCGCAAATCAGAGCGGCGATTCGGACGCAAAGATCGGATCGAAAATCTCAAACGATTGGCGTCGGAGACCTTTTGTCATGATGTCCGTGAACTGATAGGAGAATGGTACGTGCAAAACACGAACCTCACCAAGTGAAACCTTCTCGCGGACGAAGTGAATGTCAATCTCGATGTGCCTCGTGCGCCGATGCTGGACTGGATTAGTTGACATGTAGATGGCGCTGACATTGTCACAGTAGACAACGGTCGCTGAAGCAACTAGGGCGTGAAGTTCTTGGAGAAGTTGCCGCGGCCGGCAACACTCGGCTACGGCAAGATGGGCAATAAAGCGGTGCATTTCGGCCGCGACTTGATCGAGACACACGATCGTCGACGCTTGGAGGACCAAGAGACAAGATTGTCCCCGAGATAAATCGCAGAGCGGAGGTGGAGCGTCGCGAGTCGAAGGCGGCCGGCCCGGCCAGACGGAGTAGGCGGTGATGGATGTCGCTGGGAGAGGCCTATGTGAAGACCGCGCCGAGTACCCTTGACGCATCGCAGATGCGTTGATCAACGAGATGGGGCTCGCGATCATGCATGAAAAGGCATACTTGCCGGACGAGGTACGCCAAGTCGACGCGTGTGTGCATCGCAGAGCCCCGCAAGGTGCGATACTCGGACGGATCGGGCACGGAGCTCGTCGTGGCGGATAACTTGGCGTGAGTGTCCACCGTGTGGCCGTAGGTGACACTCACCATGCCGGTAGCTGTCGCAGAGATCAACAAAGATACTATCACCGAGACAGAAGAGGTCGTTGGAGGAGCGCGCGACGAGATGCCGAGGAAGAAGTGCAGGTCACCGAGATCTGTCATGGCAAACTCCGAGTGAAGCAAGCCTGTGAGATGCTGAAGAAGACCTTGGGTGGAAGCCGTGAGGACGATGTCGTCGACGTAGAGCAGTAGGTAGGCCATGTCAGTCCCCTGACGGAGGACAAACAGGGACATATTGGAAGAGGAGGCGACGAAACCGATGCCGCGGATGTAAGACGCGAACCGTTGGTACCATGCTCAGAGAGCCTGCTTCAAGCCATAGAGGGACATCTGGGGAAGACACACATGGTTGGAACGGCGGTGGTCCACTTAATCCGAGGGTCGGCAACAGACGGCCTCATTAAGAGTGCCATGGAGAAAGACATTCTTGACATCAAGCTGATGGATCGGCCAGGAGCGGGATGCGGCGATGGAGAGGACGGTCCGGATGGTGGCCGGTTTGACCACCGGGCTGAAGGTCTCGTCGTAGTCGACACCGTGCTACTGAGAGAAGCCACGAACAACCAAGCGCGCTTTATAGCGGGCTAGATTGCCATCAGAGTGGAGCTTGTGCTTGAAGATCCACTTCCCGGAGACGACGTTAGCACCCGGCGGGTGCGGTACCAGTCGCCAGGTGTTGTTATCCATGAGGGCCTTGTACTCCTCGGCCATCGCAGCGCGCCAGTTGGGATCGGCGAGGGCGCTACGAAAGTTCGCCGGGACGGGCGAAGCTGGGGAGTGGTTGGCCGCCAGGGAGAAAAACTCCACAGAGGGATTGGCGGTAGACTGAGCCCGTGTCACCATTGGATGGCCCGAGGGAGCAGCTGATGCGAGCGCTGATGAAGTCGGGGTAGTCGGAGCCGGCGCGGGTAATGGTGCTGGTGCAGCTGGGTCGGAAGGAGCCGCACGTGGCCGTCTGGAGTAAGCCAGATGCACGGGAGGTCGTGGTGGCGGAGCGACGGATGGCGCCGTGGACGAAGGAGATGATCGCTCAACACCATGTAGTGGTGGAGCAGTCATCTGGGGTACCTGCAGGGGCGCCATTGCAGCAGTGCAAGGCACCGGCATGGCAAGGTCGACGTCGAGGAAATCGAAGTCGGAGCGAGGAGGGGGTGAAGATCGGTCACTGCTGGCAAACGGGAATGTGCTCTCATCAAAGACAACATGGCGGGAGATGATGACACGTTTGGTGGCGAGATCGAGACAAGGGTACCCCTTATGGTGAGAAGGGTAACCGAGGAAGACACATGCCGCGGAATGTGGAGCAAGCTTATGAGCAGAAGTGGCAGAAAGGTTCGGAAAACAAAGGCAACCGAAAACCCGGAGAAGATGGGCAACGGTTAATGAGATAGGTGGCAGTGGCGAGCGCCTCGGCCCAATACTTGGGGCATAGTGGCGTGGAGCAGGAGCGTGCGAACTGCATTGTTGAGGGTGCGAATGATGTGCTCGGCTTTGCCATTCTGCGGGGAGGTGTATGGGCAAGAGAGGCGTGGGGTAATGCCGCGGGAAGCAAGGAAGGATGTGTTGGTGTGGTTCACAAATTCGGTGCCGTTGTCGTCCTGTATGGATTTTAGAGGGAGACCGAATTGTGTGCTAGCATAGGCAACAAAATTTGCTAAGTGCTGGGAAACTTCTGATTTCTTTCTAAGAGGAAAAGTCCAACAATAATGAGAGAAGTCATCAAGTAACACTAAATAGTAAAAAAAACCAGATATGTTAGGAACTGGAGATATCCATACATCACAATGAACTCGCTCAAATGGCGCGGAGGAGCGCGAAGAAGTAGCAAAGGGAAGGCGCGTATGTTTGCCAGAGAGCGGTCTACTTTATTGCATGAGATGAGCGAGTTTTTATGGAGGGTGTCAAGGCAAGTGACGCCGGGATGACCAAGACGCTGATGCCAAAGCTGGGAGATGGCGAGGTGGGTGCTGGGTGGAGCTGTGGTGGCGACTGGAGGGATAGTGTAGAGGTCGCCCGCACTATTGCAGCGAAGTAGCACACGCTGCGTCCGGGGATCCTTAATAGAAAACCCAAAAGCGTCAAACTCGATGAAACAATTATTGTCACGAGTGAACTGTCTAACGGAAAGGAGGTTCTGAAGTAGGTTAGGAACAACTAGGGTGTTGGGAAGAAGAAAACGAGTGGATAGTGTGTGAAGAAACGTGTGACCACGAGAAATAACAGGGAGACGGGAACCGTTGCCAACAGTGACGACCGAATGAGGTGGGGGTGGGAAGAGAGGAGGGTACCGTCGTCTATCATCATGTGGGTGGTGGCGTCGCTGTCCATGACCCAGTCGCCGCGTCCTTGGATAGCCAGTTGATTCAACGCGGTGATGAGGCACCGCGATCCCTGTGTCACGGGGTGGAAGGCTGGGACGGCGTGAAGGCGGTATGAGCTTGAGGTGGAACGCCGAAAAGGCCGGGAGCGGGCCAGGGACGCCACTGACGGCCAGTAGGGGCAGTCTATGGGTTGATGAAGAACTAGGGACCGGTCGGTGGAGAGGGTGGTATGCGGCCACCCTGAAAACCGGCATTGGCGCCATTTAACGGACCCATACGCTGCCGCGGCGGTTGCAGCCGCCGCGACGCTCGTCACGAGCATTGGCGGCCGGGGTAGTGGTTGATGATGTATAGCCGGGAGCGGGCCAGGGACGCCACTGACGGCCAGTAGGGGCAGTCCATGGGTTGATGCAGAACTAGGGACCGGTCGGTGGAGAGGGTGGTATGCGGCCACCCTGAAAACCGGCATTGGTGCCACGAACGGACCCGCCCTGCTTGCCGCGGCGGTTGCGGCCGCCGCGACGCTCGTCACGAGCATTGGCGGCCGGGGTAGTGGTTGATGATGTATAGCCGGAGGAACCACCAGAGATGAGCAGGGCCGTAGCGGTAGGAGCAACTGGGGTCGACATGGTCGAGGATCTTCTCTCTGTCTTTCTTTTTTTCCTTTTTTTTTCTTTTTTTCTCTTTTTTTCTTTTCTTTTTCTTTTTACCTCTATGAAAGCTGATAACTCAAATCCGATCCGGATCTTGTGTTGGCAGCCGATCGGCTCGAGGTGGGATGGGATCCGGGCGCAGGCGGCCTGTGGCCGGCGACTGGTGGCCGGCGGTCGGTCGGGTAGGCGGCGGCGACCCGGCCTTGGACAACACGAGCGGAAGTGGTGGCGATCCGGCTCAAGCGGCGTCCGGCGGCGATGGCGGATCGCCACGGGAAGCGGCGACGACCCGGCGACGCTGGGGCCGCGGCCGGAGGATGGCGTCGACCGTGGTCGGGAGGAGGGCGGCGCTCCCGAGAGAGAAGCGCGCGCCGGACGGACGGGACCCGAGGCGGCGGCGCTGTCGCCGACGGCGACCGACTGGGAAGGAGGCGGCGGCGACGCGCCCGAGAGAGAGGCGCGGCGTCCGTGAGGCGGTGGCGGCCGGGTGGTGGTGCAGGTGCGCGGTTGGCGGCGGCCGGAGGAAGGGCGGCGGCGTCCCGCGCGGAGGGGAGGCGGCGGTCTGGGAGAGCGGCGGCCTGGTGAGGAGCAGGGGTGTACGGGAGGGAGAGCAGCAGCAGAAAGATTGGAAGAACTCAGAAAGCAAATCTGATACTATGTAGAAGAGTAGAGAGATTGGGAGCAAACACCACACAGCTAAAGGGTTGGGGTGGCTTGTATATATATTGGCCTGGAGTAGGCATACAAGTAAAGCATATACATGGAAGGCACATACATGGTAAACGCATATATGGAAGGCATATACATGGAAGAATATCTAATTATTCTAATACTATCAAATGATAGAAAAGTGCATACATGCTACAGATATTGTTCATTTTAAAAACCAAGTCAACTTTAGCTTTAGTTTTGCACTTGCGGTGTTTTAGTTCTCGTTGTGGTCATGCCGATGCATTATCCATAAGTGTGCATAGTTGTATTTGTGAGAGACCAATTTGCCATTCTGTTTTTAGGTCCATAAAAGGAAATTTCTCTCTGTTGTTCCAGTCAGAAAACGGGTGCATACGTATTCGCATGTTACATCTTTTCATAATGCAGAGTACGAATGTATAGAGTTAGTTCTTACTGATTTGCTGAATTTTCTGTTGTTCGACAACAGTCCGGCCACCTTGCTTTTCATGTTTGTAACATTTCAATGCATGTAAGGGCGTCGCGAGTAGGCTGGTGGTTATCTACTACTAATGATCCCCAGCCGTATTATAATCTATAGAGTACAAATTTATGACATTTTGTTCTTTGATTTTGCATTATTTTTTTGTGCCATTACTGAATATGCAAATTTCCTGATGTGTATAGGTGGTTCCTATTTGGTTTAGTTTCTAATTTCTTACTTTTGCCACCACTAAAGCCACAATGCTCTCTATGGAGTAGTTCGATTATGGAAGGTAGATATGATATGTGTCGTGGTTCCTTTGTAGCAGTTTTCCCCCCATTTTTTGAACATGTTGTAGTTCTTCTTGGTCTTGCAACTTGAATTATAATTCTTCAGTCTTTTCCCTTACGCCTGTCATTGAACTGAAAAAATGTTGTCATTTTTTTGTAGAGAATACGGTTTCTAGAATGTGCTATGAGATTTCAGTGTAAAAATTGTGTTAAATACTTAATTGCGATGTGTCCCAACTTAAACTCAGCTGTTTAAGTTGTTATAGTCCATGTTGACAAGTAGGGCCATACAAAAAATGAATTTCACTAAGAGTTTGCTGGATATGATCATTAGCTCACACAATCAAGCTACCTTTTGATGAATATGGTGTCTTTCGGCTCATTGATTAATTAAAATAACAAACAGATCCACAAGTGCTGAATTAGAACAAATTGCTGAATATTTGGTTAGAATAACAGATTTGCCATTTGATGCACCCCAAGAAGCTCTAAGGTGTGGTTCTCTTCTCTCATTGCACTAAGTTTTGGATGTCAAGAATTTTACTTTGCTTCCATATTTTTATTTGTGTGGAATAAAGAATGACTGCAACAAATCCATGCCCTATGAACTCCATGATAGTTAGATTTTACCAATTGCCACATTGATGTCTTAGTGCTCTCATGTTTACCACTTTCTGTTTTTACCTTGTGATATAATTGTTACTGTGTCAGCTCATTTGGATTAGATTGGCCGCACACTTCTCTTTTGACATTTGTTTGGCCCTGATTATGTGTTCTCTCTATCTCCCAATTGATTTTTGCCATGTGTATTCTAGGTTCCTGTGTAAAAGCAAAGCTGGTGATTCTAAAGAAGTGCCAACTGTCACACTGGTCACTGGTCTTGGAAGATTAGGAATTGCCCCTCGCTGGTGTCTCTTAGTGTCTCAGGTCCTAATGACATGCTCCTTGAGGTCTGAGGTGATCAAAGCATTCGATCACCTCAGGAGTTCGTACCTTGCTGCAGTATTTTCCATGAGTCAACCTCAAGGTTGTGTTTGTCAGGAATCCACCTGAGGAACGACGTGAAACACGTCGCCGGTGGTTTCCACGGCCAACACACCGAAACTCACACGAACACAGAAAAAACGCGATCTTGTTTTTGGTGCTTCCAACTTGGCAGCTTTTCCATTTCTATTGCTTTGCTTATGTAGACAATTAAAAGGAAAGAAATCATGGCCTTTAATGAGGGCCGATACTTGCACAATCATGCAGGATCATGCGTCTAAATATAGCAACTAACCAAATATGGTAAAAGCTAATCTTGCACACAAGGATTATACTCAACAAACTCCTCCTAAGCCTTGTTGTGCTCGACATCTACATCGATCAAGCCGATCTTGGCGCGAAGCTCATGAAATTTGACTCTACCGAGAGGCTTCGTCAGAATGTCACTGAGTTGTTCTTCACTCCTGATGAAATCCACATCGATCAGACCTTTATCTGCGGACTCCTGGACTAAGTGATACTTCACTTCGATGTGCTTGCTCTGTCCATGGAGTACCGGGTTCTTGATCAAAGCAATGGCAGACTTGTTGTCTACCTTCAGCATTGGTACGCTCAGTGTAGACCCTTGCACTTCAGTTAACACTCGAGCGAGCCACAGTGCTTGACACGCCGCATTTGCAGCTGCGATATACTCTGCCTCGCAGCTGGACTGAGCCACAATCTTTTGCTTCATGGACTGCCAGGTAATTGGACTGTTAGCCAAGAAGAAGATCACCCCCGTTGTGCTTTTCCTAGCATCAACATCACCAGCGAAATCAGCATCACTGAATCCGGTCAGCTGTGCCTGATTCTCCTTCCTTCCAAACCAAAGTCCCCAATTTCTGGTTCCCGCCACATAGCGAAGGATTCGTTTTACTGCTGCAAGATGATCCTCCTGTGGCTCCTCCAAGAAACGGCTCACATACCCGACAGCAAATGCTAGATCAGGGCGAGTGTTAACAAGATACCTCAGGCTCCCGACGATGCTCCTGTAAGCAGTTGCGTCCACCAGCGGCTCAGTGCTTTGCTTGCTCAGCTTCAGCCGTGCCTCCATGGGCACTTGACTTGGATTGCACCCTGTCATACCACTTCTTTCCAGAAGTTTGACGGCGTAGGCTCCCTGGCTGAGTGAAATTCCCCTCATGCTCTGCTTTACTTCAATGCCGAGATAGTAGTGAAGTAGGCCTAGATCACTCATCTTGAAAGCGGCTGCCATTTCCCTCTTGAACAGTTTGATGTCGTCACAGCTGGCGTCGGTGATCACCAGATCATCGACGTATACCCCGACCACCAGCTGGGCATCGCCGGTCTTCTTGACGTATATGGCGTGCTCCGATGGGCTCCTATTTAAACCGAGCGATACCAGCGTGTCATCCAGCTTCGCGTTCCAGGCTCGTGGTGCTTGGTGTAGCCCATACAATGCCTTCTGCAGTTTGAGCACCTTGTGCTCTTTTCCGGCGATGATGAATCAAATGCACTGCTCCACGACACCTCTTGTAGGTCGCCGTTTAGGAATGCCGATTTGACGTCCATGTGGTGCACCTCCCATCCCTCGTGTGCCACAAGGGCAATGAGCAGGCGCACCGAGTCCAACCGCGCTACTGGTGCGAACACTTCATCGTAGTCGATGCCATGTCGCTGTGCGTATCCTTTCACCACGAGGCGTGCTTTGTGCTTGACCACCGCCCCCGTTTTCGTCCCTCTTGACCTTGAACACCCACTTCAAGCCGATCGCGCGGCGGCCAGGTGGGAGGTCAGTCAGAGACCAGGTCTTGTTGTCCTCGATGGACTCCATCTCTTCCACCATCGCCTTCCTTCACTCGGCCGTGTTCTCGCTTCAAAGAACGAACCAGTTCGTCGAGCACACCACATGCGTTCCTCCGCAACCAACACCCGTGGTGCGAACCCGAGCGATGATGTCGCCCAATGATGTTGTCGATCGTGCGAAATCGGCGGATCATCCTCGCCGTAGTCGGCGCCCGTGTTGTTGCCGTTCTCTCTGGCGGTGATGCGAACTCCACCGCCGCTCTTCGCTTGATCCTCCCGCGCCGCACCTCCAAAGCAAACAGATGGCGATTGTGGCGGTGTCACCACTTTCCGCCGCCGCACCTCCGTGTGTCTCGACGGTGTCTTCGCACCGAGATGCCCGTTCACGATGGAGTATTCCACCGTGAAGGTGTCGCCGCTCCCACCGAGATGCGCCATTGCCGCCGCGCGCGCCCCGGGCCCCACCGGGCTTGCTCGTCGAATACCACGCCCCGCGTGATATGAACGCTCTTCGCGATGTGGTCATAGCCGATGAAGATCATTTTGCGCCTCGCCTCGAGCTTCTTGAGGTGAGGCGTCGTGTTCCGGACGTAGACGATGCACCCGAATGTCTTGAGGTGGTGTATGGCTGGCTTCTTCCCGTGCTATGCCTCGAACGGAGTCATCCCTTCTATACTCTTCGTCGGGCACTGCTCAAAGACATACACCGCAGATTTCATCGCCGCCCCGCAACCACCCCGGCGATCCTTTCGCCTTGAGCATGCTTCTTGCTGCTGCCACCACCGTGCCATTCCGGCGTTTGACCACGCCGTTCTGTTGGGGACTGTAGGGTGCGGTGTGTTGGCGATGAACTCCTTCCGCCGCGCAATACTCGGCGAACTCTGTGGTGGTGAATTCACCACCACGACGATCGCGAGCGCCCTTAGCTTGCGCTGCACTCGCCTCCGCCGTGCTTGATCTCCTTGATGGCGGCCGCCGCACGATCCTTGGAAGGAATCGCGGCTACCCACATGTATCCGCTAAGATCATCCACCAAAGAACAAGAAGTACTTGTTGCCCTCTGAGTCGCTGGGCACAATGGGACCACACAGTCGCCATGCACTGTGTCCAAGAGCTCTCGCGCGCGTACTCACCTTGCCGGGAACGGCTGCGTCTCGCTTCTACCGCATGCCTCGCACACCCGCTCCACATGGCCGACCGCAACCCCGAACTAGCTCCTCCCGAGCCGCTTCCGCAGCCGCCATGTTCACATGACCGAGGCGCGTGCCATCTCCAAGCTCTCGTGATCGCCGCCGTTGCGGTGCAAACCGGCGACGCCATCTTGATGATGAGCACATACACTGTTCGCGCGCGTGTCACCTTGGCTGCCAGACGACCACCCGGCCCCGATGCGCATGACTCGTGTCGATGTCGATCTTGTACCCGGCCGCCGAAGCCGTTCGATGCTCACGATGTTCGCTCGCCAACCGGAATGAAATAGACCTCGGAAACGACCGAATCTCACCGGTCTTGCACACGAACGCGATCGCCCTCGGCCTCGACCGCGCCATCGAAGTCGTCGCCGAACCGCACCGTCCCTAGCACCTCCTTGTTGAGATCCGCGAACGCCGCCCGACCTCCCCACATATGGTTGGTGGCCCCTATATCCAGGACCCATGTCTTGGCGTCGCGGTCTTCCTCTTCTCCGAGGTGGGCGAACACCTTTTCTTCCCTGAGGTGGATCTTGGCGCTCGCCGTCGTCGGCGGCGCACTTGACGACGGGCCTCCACGCCCGCGGCCGCGCCCACGTCTTCCTCCGCGGCGTGCTGATCAACCGCCGGAGCCACCATCGGGGTGGTAGTCCGCCTCGCGCTTCTCCGCCGCGGCCCCACTCCTCCGTGAGGTCTGACCTCCGTCGTCAGGCCGCAAAGACGCCGGCGTTCTCGAATGAGTCCGCCGCTTCAACCGCCCCGCCGATCCGCTACGAGAGTGTTGACACGCCGAAGCGTTGTGATCGCGAGGACGATCTGCTTGAACCGCGACGGCACGCTGCGGACGATCTTCTCCACGATCTTGGCTTCCTCAACCACTTCTCCTAGTGTGGCGAGGGTCGCCGCCATGCCTTGAAGGCGCAAAGACGTAGTCCCAGCGCCTCGCCGCCGCTGAACGCCGCCAAGTCAAACTTCCACGAGCCGCATGCGCGCGAACTTCTTCACGCGGTCATCACCGACCGCATCTTCGAGATGGTCTCCCAAGCCTCCTTCGCCGTCTTCTTGTCGGCGATTGCCGACACCATCTCCGTGGCACCGCGATCGCAGAGGCGCCCAGCGCCATCATCTCTTGTCGATTGGTGCCGCCGTCTCGATGACGTTCAGAGCGCCGCGCTTCAACTTCACCTTCATCGAGCGCCAATCGAATAATTGGTCTTGGTGAGGACGGGGTAGCTACTCCCGCCGCTCACCTCACGAATCACCCTTTGAATCGTGACGCCATCCTGGGAAGTGCCGTCGGCGGGCTTCTTCTCTTTAGTCATCGATCCCTGGCTCGAAAGTGGCTCTGATACCACTTGTCAGGAATCCACCCGAGGAACGACGTGAAACACGTCGCCGGTGGTTTCCACGGCCAACACACCGAAACTCACACGAACACAGAAAAAACGCGATCTTGTTTTTGGTGCTTCCAACTTGGCAGCTTTTCCATCTCTATTGCTTTGCTTATGTAGACAATTGAAAGGAAAGAAATCATGGCCTTTAATGAGGGCTGATACTTGCACAATCATGCAGGATCATGCGTCTAAATATAGCAACTAACCAAATATGGTAAAAGCTAATCTTGCACACAAGGATTATACTCAACAGTGTTTAGGTTGCATCAACATGATCAGAGGTTGTGTTTGTGTTTCCATGGACATTCGCCGCGACTTGGCATGGGGAAGAGGCGGTGGGGAGGGAAGGAGGCCCCGTGGTGGGGAAGAGGCGCCGGGGAGAGGAGAGGAGGTGAGGCGGCGGAGGGAGGAGAGGAGTGAGTTTGAGAGAGAGAGAGAGGAGTCGGTAGATTAATAGGAGTCAGCTTGATGTAGAGGTATGTATGCATGTTGGGATACATACATGCATGTAGACATGCATAGCATGGAGACTCGCCGTGGCATCGCCATGGCGTGCAGGCGCCCCTTAGGTGCTGTGGTCGCCAACTACGCCGGGACAACCATGAGGATGATATGCCACAATGGATCTAAATTTCAATTTTATTTTATTTTCCTGGTATACATCACTATGGCGCTGACATTGTCGTGATGAACAGCGATCGCCAAGCAACCGGGTGAAGCTATTGGAGAAGTTGCCGCAGCGGCAAGAACACTCACATAAAGATGGGCAACGAAGACGGTACTCGGCCGCGACTTGATTGAGACACGGTTGTTTGACGCTTGGAGGACCAAGAGACAAGATTGTCACCGATATAAATGCAGTAGCTGGAGGTGGAGCGCTGTGAGTCGGGGCAGCCGGCCCAGTTGGCGTCGGAGTAGGCGGTGATAGATGTCGCTGGGGAGAGGCCGATGTGAAGACCAACGTCGAGAGTACTCTTGACATACCACAGTATACGTTTGATCAACGCGAGGTAGGGCTCCCGTGGGTCATGCATGAAAAGGCACACTTGCTGGACGGGGTACACCAAGTCAGGGCGTGTGAGTGTCAGGTACTGGAGAGCCCTCGCAAGGCTGCGATACTCAGACGGATCAGCCACGGGAGCTCCGTCGTGGTCGGATAGCTTGGCGTGAGTGTCCATTGGTGTGGCTGTAGGGTGATACTCAGCCATGCCAGCGCGTCGTAGGAGATCAACGGCATATTATCGCTGAGACAGGAAGAGGCCGTTGGAGGAGCGTGCGACGGAGATGCTGAGGAAGAAGTGCAGGTCGCCGAGGTCCGTCATGGTAAACTCCGAGTGGAGCAAGCCTGTGAGATGCTGGAGAAGACGTTGGGTGGAAGCCGTGAGGGAGATGTTGTCGACTTAGAGCAGTAGATAGGCCATGTCAGTCTCCCGGCGGAGGACAAACAGGGACATATCGGAGGAGGCGACGAAACCGATGCTGCGGATGTAGGAGGCGAACCGTTAGTACTATGCTCGGGGAGCTTGCTTCAAGCCAGAGGGACTTCTGGAGAAGACACACATGGGTGGAACGATCAGGGTCCACGAATCCGGAAGGTTGCTGGCAGTAGACGGTCTCATTAAGAGTGCCATGGAGGAAGGCATTCTTGACATCAAGCTGATGAATCTGCTAGGAGCGGGATGCGGCGATGGAGAGGACAGTTCGGATGGTGGCCGGTTTGACCACCGGACTAACGTCTCGTCGTAGTCAACACCGTGTTGTTGAGAGAAGCCACGAACAACCCAACGCGCTTTATAGTCGGCCAGATTGCCATCAGAGTGGAACTTGTGCTTAAAGATCCACTTCCCGAAGACGACGTTAGCACTTGGTGGGCACAGTACAAGTCGCCAGGTGTCGTTGTCCATGAGGGCCTTGTACTCCTCGGCCATCGCGGTGCGACAGTTGGGATCGGCGAGGGCGCTGCGATAGTTCACCGGAACGGCCGAAGCTGGGGAGTCTTCGGCCGCTAGGGAGAAAACTCCACAGAGGGATCAACGACTGACCGAGCCCGTGTCACCATCGGATGGTCCGAGGGAGCAGCTGATCGGGGAGGTGCGGACGCTGAAGGAGTCGGGGAAGCTGGAGCCGGCGCGGGCAACGGTGTTGGTGCAGCTGGGTCGGAAGGAGCCGCACGTGTCCGTCTGGAGTAAACCAGATGCACGGGTGGACGCGGTGGCGGAGCGACGGATGGCGCCGTGGATGAAGGAGATGATCGGTCGACACCAAACAGTGGTAGAGCAGTCATCTGAGATATCTGCAGAGGTGACATTGCAGTAGTGCGAGTCACCGGCATGGTAGTATCAACATCGAGGAAATCGAAGTCGGTGCGAGAGGGAGGGGGTGAATATCAGTCACTATTGGCCAACGGGAAGATGCTCTCATCAAAGACAACGTAGTGAGAGATGATGACATGTTTGGTGGCGAGATCAAGACATCGGTACCCTTTATGATAAGGATAATCGAGGAAGACAGGCCGTGGAACGTGGAGCAAGTGATACGGGGTCGTCCGATCTTCTCGACGTAGGATTAGATACTCACATGCCCTCTCTTGAATCGTAGCGATCCTCCGTTGCCAATGCAAGAACTAATGCTCTTTAATTCGCAAGATCATATGCGCCGGACTTCCACGACCACCAAGCGAAGCCCTATCGTGCTCCCAATTCCCAACGGAAAGGTTGAACGATCTTAAATTACAAGAACTCTCAAATCTTTCTATTGAAATTTGTTTGGCTATCAAAGAGCAAAAACATGCACCAAAACTCTCAAAACCAACATCTCATGTTCTAGTTTTTCACGGGACGTAATGTGTTTCCTTCTTATCTAGCGTCCCCCTCCTTCCGTCCATGCATCCGTATATACATCGCGGTGGCTTGCCTCATACATCCACATGCATGCTCCTGGGCCTTGGGCCGACTGAGATGACTTGGTCACGTGGCAACCGAGCGGAACATCAATTTGGTCTGGAAACCGAATACGTCTTCTATCTTTAACTGACACGCTCTCTTTTCTTGTCATGCAGCCATGTTCTCTGCCATCTTGTTACATGCACAATGGACGAATGCTTCTTTCCTTGACTTATGCTAGGTCGTGTAAACCTTCCTCCTCGTACCTAAGTATGCACAAAATACTAGAATTAGGTTGTAGCAAATTCTCATCAAAATTATGCTCTTTAAAGAACAAGTTAACCTGTTTATTTAAAAACTTGGCTCTCGCTCTAGTCATTGGACCTTTTAGTGCTTCATGAACACTTGAAGACTTCGGAGAGAAAGATGATGTGGCAGTAGTAGGGATGTCCTCATCAACAAGTTTATGAGCAGAAGTGGCAGAAAGGTTCGGAAAACAAAAACAACCAAAAACACGGGGATGACTGTACTACGGTGGGAAGCGATGAAGGAGGGCATAGGGAATGTCACCACCGACAGAAGAGGATGGACAACGGTTGATGAGATAGGTGGCAGTTGCTAGCGCCTTGGCCCAATACTTAGGAGGCATAGTGGCGTGGAGCAGGAGTGTGCGAACCGCATTGTTGAGGGTGCGAATGATGCGCTCGGCTTTGCTATTCTGCGGGGAGGTGTATGGGCAAGAGAGGCGTAGGGTAATGTCGCGGGAAGCAAGGAAGGATGTGTTAGTGTGGTTCACAAATTCGGTGCCGTTGTCAGCCTGTATGGATTTTAGAGGGAGACCGAATTGTGTGCTAGCATAGGCGGTAAAATCTGCTAAGTGCTAGGGAACTTCTGATTTCTTTCTAAGGGGAAAGGTCTAACAATAATGAGAGAAATAATCAAATAATACCAAATAGTATAAAAAACCAGATATGTTAGGGACTGAAGATGTCCACACATCGCAATGAACTTGCAAAAATGACGCAGAAGAGCGAGGAAGAAGTAACAAAAGGGAGACGCGTATGTTTGCCAAGTTGACAGGACTGGCAAAGAGAGCGGTCTACTTTATTACATGAAATGAGCGAGTTTTTATTGAGGGTGTCGAGACAGGGGATGCCGGGATGACCAAGACGCTGATGCCATAATTGGGAGATAGCGAGGTAGGTGCTGGGTGGAGCTGTGGTGGCGGCTGGAGGTATGGTGTAGAGGTCGTCTGTACTATCGTAGCGAAGCATCACACGTTGCGTCCGGGAATCCTTAATAGAAAAACCAAAGGCGTCAAACTCGATAGAACAATGGTTGTTACGAGTGAATTATCTAACAGAAAGAAGGTTCTGAACTAAGTTAGAAACAACTAGAGTGTTGTGAAGAAGAAAAAGAGTGGATGGTGTGTGAAGAAATGTGTGACCACGAGAAACGACAGGAAGACAGGAACCGTTGCCAACGGTGACGACCGAATGAGGTGGGGGGTGGGAAGAGAGGAGTGTACCGTCGTCTGTCGTCATGTGGGAGGTGGCGCCGCTGTCCATGACCCAGCCGCTGTGTCCTTGGACAGTCAATTGGTTTAACGCGGTGATGAGGCCCTGCTGATCCCAGGTCTGCGGGGTGGAAGGCTGGGACGGCGTGAAGGCGGTATGAGCTTAAGGTGGAGTGCCGAGGAGGTCGGGAGCCGGCGAGGGATGCCACTGACAGCCTGTAGGGGCACCACGTGTTGAAGCAAAATCAGGGACCGGTCGGTGGAGATGGTGGTGCGTGGCCACCCTGGAAACCGGCACTGGCGCCACGTCCGGACCCGCCCTACTTGCTGCGGCGGTTGCGGCCGCTGCGACGCCCGTCACGAGCATTGGTGGCCTGAGTGGTAGTTGATGACGTGTAGCCGGAGCCGCTGGAGGTGAGCATGGCCATGGCGGTGATGATCTGTGCCTCGTTGCTGAGACGAGTCTCCTTGAAAGCGAGCATGGAACGTGCTCGCGGCGAAGGAACGCAGATGCAGTTGGCGATGTCGTCGGCGGTGGTGGCGGGTTGAGGCCACGCAGCAGGTTGAGGACGAGCTGCGTGTCATTGACGCGGTAGCCGATGTCGCGTAGCTCGTCGGCGAGGACCTTCACCCGGTGGCTGTAGTCGGCGATGGACAGTTCGCCTTGGACAACCGAGTGGAACTGGTTGTTGAGGAAGATTGCGCGGGACTCGTCGCGGAACAACGCCTCGATTGCGACCCAAAGGTCACGTGCGGTCTTTTGATCAGTCATCGCTGAGTCGAGGACGTTGTCGGAGACGGAGCTATACAACCAGCTGTGGACGGCGGAGTTAGCGAGGGCCCAGTTGGCCTCGCCGTGATGCGCTGTGTCGGTGCCGTCAATGTGGGAGAGGAAGCCGAACTTAGCGCACATGGTCCGGAAGAATTTGGAACAGCGGGAGTAGTTCGGTGTCTTCAGATCGAGGATGGTTGGCACGTGGGACTTGACGACGACCGTGCAGTAGGGGTCAAGGTTATTAAGGCGGTAAGGCGAGGCGACCCACCCCCCTCTCAACTTCTAAGCGGTAAGGCGTGAGGCGAGTCGACGCCTTACACGCATCATAAGGCGAAGAAAACGGAACTCTGGAAGTCTAAATCAAAGTCTAAATCAATAGATTTCTAAAGAGAAGGACCTAATTGTAATTTTATAAAACTCTGAGGACTAAAATGCTAAACCCTAGTTTATAACCCCCACCCACCCAGCGACCGATCTCAGACTCGATCTCGTCGAGTCGTCCGTCGCCTAGGACCCGCCTCCTCCCCCGAGCGTCCTCCCCCGACGCCTCCTCCCTCGACGCCACCTCTCCGAGCGACACCACCTCCTCCCCCGACGCCGCCTCCTCTCCTAGCGCCACCGCCTCTCCTCCGATGCCTCCCCTCCGGATCGGCCGCCGCCTCCGCCGGCCGGCCGCCCGCCTCAGATCCGGATCCCGCTACGGACGGGCTCTCGCCACCGGATCCGGTCCTGCGCCGCCGCCGCCGCCTCCACCCGGACGACGCCAGATCCGGCCTCTCCGCGCCGGATCGAGGCTTCCCGCCACCGGATCCGTCTAGATCCGGTCGGCCGCCGCCATCTCCCCCCTCAGGCCGCCGCCGCCTCCCCCTCCCAAGGCCGCCTTGGGCACGGATGGCAAGGCGGGGCCGACGCCTTGCCCCCCCGGGCCGCCTTACCGCTTAGGTGACCCTTAAGCGTCGCTTAAGCGACGCTTTAATAACCATGGTAGGGGTTGAGGATGATTGGAGGGGTGACAGGCGCGATCTTGCCGGCGGTGGTGGCGACAGCAGCTGGATCGGCGGGAGGGGTCGCCATGGTCGGGAAGGCGCGGCGCAAGACCGGATCTTTTTGTTTTTTTACCTATATAAGGTACTTCTCAGATCTGAGGTCCAGATCTGGATCTGAGTCAACCGGAGAGGAGACGGCTCCGCCTGGAGGGAAGCGGCGACCTGAGGGAACGGAGGTGGCCGCCAGAGGGGGGGGCTGGCGGTGGCGGCGCCTGGATCCGGGTGTAGTCGGCGCCGACTTGGGGGGGTGGCGGCGGCTCCCGGATTTGGGTGGAGGCGGCGGCATTGTTGCGCGGAGCGAGCGCGGCGGAAGAAGCGTGGTGGCGGCGCCGAAGAAGGGGTCGACGGCGCCCGAGGAGAGGCGGAGGCGCTACCACAGGGGAGGTGGAGTAGCGGAAGAGGCTTAGGTACGCTTTGATACCATGTAGAAAGGTAGAGACGGATTGGCAGACACCACACAGCAAAGGGTTGGGGTGGCTCTGTATATATATTGCCTGGTGCAAGTATACAAAGTAAGCGCATACATGGAAGGTGTATTCAAGGTAAACGCATACATGTAAAGTATATACAAGCAAGGCGTATATATGGAAAGCGTAAATGAGGAAGGTTATCTATCTAATAGTTCTAATAGGTAGAAATGGCATACTACAGCCCATGATTTTTTTTGGCATTCTTAGTTATGTTCGCAAACTTTTTTGGTGGCAATTGGACTAATGACATATTTTGGAGCATATGTATTATGGTCTAACTAATTGAAAAAGATATAGGTCGTTATATGACCAAAATCCAGCCGATCTTACAAATTTTGATTATTTATGTGTTTGCCATGCTATAGCCCTTGAAGCCAGTCTAAAATGATCTAATGAATAGTTCGTCCAAGGTTCCAAAAAGTGCTATAAAGCGGACGCTTCAGCGCGCTCAAGCGGTATGCGGAGGGGTCATGCGTAGCTTTGGGGCAAACGCGCTCTCGAAGCGGCGCGACCGGCGGCGGCGGTGTCGTCCGGGTGGAGGTGGCGGCGTCGCAGGATCGGATCTGGTGTGGGGAGGCCGGATTCGGCGGCGGCGCGTCGCATGTGGAGGCGCACGCGCAGACCGGATCCGCGCGGAGGCCGGATCCGGCGTCGTCTCGTGGAGGCGGGCGCCCGGAGGAGGCGGCGGGCAGATTGATCCGGCGGGAGGCCTAATCTGGGCTGGGACGGCGGCCGAGCCGGGGTGGAGGAGGCGGCGGCCGATCCGGAGGAGAGGCAGCGGCGCTCGGAGAGGATGCGGCGCTCGGGGGAGGAGGCGGCCGACGGCGCTCGGGGGAGATCGCCCGAGTGAGGATTGATCGATCTCACTCGGTCGATCTGGGGTGTGGGGGTATAAAGGAATTGATATTTTAAACTTTAGTCCTCGGAGTTCTATAAAATTACAATTAGGTTCTTCTACTGTTCTGCAAATAGAATTATTTCAGATTTCCACAATTATAGCATTCAGACTTGCTACAGTACGAAACGGTTAAGCACGCTTAAGCTCTAGGACGGTTGGTCGTCTGTGGTGTCCTGAAGGCATCTAAGGCGAGTGGCACGGCGACGCCTTGGCAGCACCGAGCAAAGCGGTATAAGGCTAGAGAAACGAAGCGGCAGAGCAGTAGTGAAACGAAGCGGCAGTGGGGAATAGAAGGCGAGGTGAACGCTAAGTGCCAACCAACCTGCTGTCGTCGAAGACCCCTCCGGCGAGCATCCGCCCTCCACTCCCTTCGCCAGTCCGCCACCATCGAAGCATTCGAAGCCCTTCCACAGGCAAGGACCCTATGCCTCCATTTGTTTTCTTCTTAAGCTCTTGTTCTCATGCTCTGCTCTGCTTAGTGCTCATGCTCTGCTCTACTCAGTTCTCATGTTCTTCTTCCGCCAGATCTGCTCTACTTGGTGTGGCCAGAGAAGGCTGGAGAAGGGGGAGGCAGGTGGGTTGGATTCGGAACTCAGTGTGGCCAGGATCTACCTTAGGATAATTGTGAGTACACAATATTTCAATCCTTTTTTGGGATTTAGGCTCTTAAAGCTGTGATTTTGATGGGGTTTTGTGCAGCAGAGCTACAATGTGTGGTGTTCTGCCACTGGAGTTGTCAGTTTCGGGTTTATACTGTCAAGTAGCTGCAATTTTGCCCTCCCTAGTTATTAACAGATGATAGTATTTGCTTCACGGCATTGACATTTCTTGAGGTTTTAGTATGGTGGGCAACGAGACCAATCAGATGATAGTAATTGATTTGTCAAACTGACTGCAACTAATTATTTTACATGTATGTATGACATGGGTGATTTGATGGACATCAAGGTTATTAAGTCGACTAGTCGACACTACCCTCCTAATGACCGACTAGTCGACAGGTACTGTTTATACTAGCCTGAGAAGGAGGCCATGCGGAGGGAGGCCGGGGAGGAGGGAGGCCTTGGCGGAGGCACGAGGAGGGAGGCCGGGGAGAAGGGAGGCCAGGGAGGAAGGCCGGGGCGGAGGGGTCCGGCGCAGAGGAAGGCGGAGGGAGGCCAGGGCAGAGGGAGGCGGAGGGAGGCTGGGGAGGAGGGAGGTCGGGGCAGAGGGGGTCGGGCCGGGGAGGTACTGTGTACTCTCTTTTTCCCATCTTTCTTTTTTTCTTCTCGGCCGGCCTTCTTTTCTTCTCTTGCCTTCGTTTCTTTTTTCCCTACCCGATCTCTCTCCCTCATCCGGCCGAATGGCCTTAGCTTGCGTTTGCCTCCTCCCCTCCGTCTCCTCACTTGGCACCCCCCTTATATCCGGCCGAGTGGCTCTGGTCCCGGTTGCCTCCTCTCCCTCACTCTCTCCCCCTCTTTCTTTGATCTGCTCCCCCCAATCCGGATCTGGGGGCGGCCGTTCTTCGTGTCGCCAGCCGTTTGTCCTCCGCCGCTTCCCCTACCCGGCGTCGCCCCTCTGCTCCCGGCCATGGTCGCCTCTCAACCTCTCCCCTCAGTTGCTGGCTCCCTCTCTCGCTCCCGATCTACACGCCGCCGCCTCGGCACCTTGGGTGCACTGGTCAAGAGCTCGCCACCGGCTCGAGATCCACCACGAGCTGCCTCTCCACTGGTTTCCCCTATACGCCGTCGGACTACGGCTTGCCGCCAATGACCTCGCCGTCGTCCTCGTGGTCTCCTCCCTCGGCTGCGCCACCTTTGACAACCGGGCCCCACGTCCCTCCTCCCAAGTCGCCCGACTTGGCGTCGCCTAGTCAACTAGTCGACCAGTCGCCCGACTTGCTGGCGCAAGTCGAGTCGCTAACTCCAGTCGTTTCTTCACCACCGACTTGTCGACTAGTCGATGACTTAATAAGCATGATGGACACCAAACAGCAGAAAATCAATAGAATACCCATTTTTGCATTATGAAAATAGCTTACCCAGAAGAGATATTGATCGGCAGTAACTGCATATAGATTTGTAATTGTAAATCTGAAGATTGAATAGGTGCTTACTGCTTGGATCTAATATTTTGATTGTTATCCTTGATCTGTGTGCCAATGTTGAATGTTCCTTTCTATAAATCTTGATCTAATTATGCTTGGATGCTTGCTGCATAATGTGATGACTTGATGTGCAGTTGATTGCTATAATGCTATCTATCATTGATTCATGTAATCATGTTGATGTCTTCATGTTTGCAGTGATCAGTGAGGTTGTTGTTGATGGCAGAGCAAGGCAATGCTGCGGCTGCTACCAGTGGTGCAAATCCTGAGGTTAGAGAGGGGAATGAGCAGTATGATCTAGCTAAAGGTCATAAACGAAGGGCAAAGTCCAAAGATCCTGGGTGGCAGTATGGTTTTTGGCCAGATTTGGGCAACAAAGATAAGGTCCAATGCAAGCTTTGTGGAGTGAAAGTTTCTTCGGGAATCAAGAGGCTTGAGCAACATCTTGCCGGTGGCTTTGGAGATGTAGAGAAATGCTCCAAGACCACCACACCCATCATGAGAGAGATGCATAGCTACCTTAAGAGTGGGGCGAGAAACAAGCCTATCAATTATGATGATGACGATGTAGAAGAGGCACAACAGGCAGCACAAGAGGTTGAGGAAGTAGAGCAACTAGAAGTACAAGGAACAAATACAACACAACCGTCGAAAGCCTCCTGGTCCTGGATAGCTCCAAAGCCAACTCCAAGTTTTGGGACAGCTAACAAAAGGATTGAGTAGACTCTCCTTTGCAGTTCCACCAGCTGGAGCTCTTATTACCATTGCTTTAATTCATAATCTACATCTGCTGCGGAGGCATCCTTCGATCAATTTTTTGGTTCATTGGGTATGTTTCTTGCTATAATCGTTTTAGTGCATATATAGGAGCTCTTGGTTGATCTAATCATCTTAGTGTGCATACATTCGTGTGCAGCCAATGAACCACGTGTTGTTACTTGTTTAGCATATTCACTTAATACGTGGTCATGCTCTGCTTTTTTATGTTGTGCTGCCGTGAAGAACCTTTGTGGAAGTATTTCTGTGTTCTTTGTGTTGTTACATAAGCTAATTCTAATGCTTTGGAATCTCTTTTAGGAAGTTAATTAGAATGATACCAATACCAGTGGAGAAGCTAGTCAACCTAAGAAGGTTGGCGCTGGTCCTTTTACAATGAAGAGACAGACCTTGCAGAGTCTAGTACAATGCGTAAGTATCTAATTGTATCTACCATATTTTATCTTCTCACTTAATTCTATTTCATTTCTTTTCCTTGCAAACCTAGCTGGCAAACAACCTGTTGTAAAAAATAGTGGCAAACTGAAACAACTTAAAAAAAAATTGGATTTACCGTTGTTCTGTTTGCCCTAACCTCTTCCTCCTTCCCTCTTTTCCCATCGTGCCCACCTCCTCCTTATCACTGCCTGTGGGCCGCCCCATTCCTTTTCGCCCGAGCGCCCCCACCCAGCAGCCTCCTCCTCCCCATTTCTTTCTCCCCCTTTCCTATGTGCGCTCGCTCTGTCATTTCTTCTGTCTTCTCCCGAGCGCTCACCTGCTCCTCGCCCATACCGTCGCCCCCGGTATTCCTCCTCTGCTCGCCTCGGTTTTCGCTTTGTCCGCGCCCATGTCTCGCTCCATTCATCGCCCCATCCTCTTCCCTTCCACGCCTAGGAGTAGCCACTCCCGAGCCGCCGCTGCTTTCCTCGCGCTCATCCTCAACCGCTCCTCGTCCGCGGCGCTGCTTTCGCCGCCGCCGCCTGTTGCTCCCGCCACTCCGGTGACGCACCTCGCAATCCAACCACACCACGGCGAGCCACCGCCACCCTCCACCTCCCGCGCTAATTGAAGAAATGTTGCGGAAGACGCCAATTGCTCCTTCCCCATTCCGCCGCCACCACCATCTCCGCGCCGATCCTTCCTTGGCCTTCCGGCCCGATTCCTTGGTGCCGAGCATCCTCGCGACCTCCGGCCGTCCTCGCACCCAATCGGTCTTCCTCCTCCGGCGAGCCGCCCACGACAACCACCCCGCGCCGCCATGGGTTCGTGCCGCCAGCCACCTCGGCCTCTCCTCGCTTCCACCGATCGCATGGCGAGCTTCCTCGAGCCTTCCTCGTGCTTGTACTCTCCTCGCTTCCTCTCCCTCCTCCCGACGCGCCGCTCTTTTTCCTCCCCGGCCGTGCCGCAAGCCGCCGCCGCAGCCCTCGGAGCTGCTCCGCCGATGCGATGCCACCTCTAGGCTCACCAAGCCCCTGGACTCGCTTTGGACTACGCCTTCCCTCTCGCCTCCCAGCCACGGCGCCATCAAGATCAAGGCATCGCCGCCGCCCGCCGCCTTCCAATCCCAACCGAAAGCCACCTCTCCTCTCTCGTACTACCTCTCACGATGAGGTGTATGGCTTGTGGGCTCACCTCATCTAATTAAGGGACAAATTCATTTGGCAAAGGCTTAAGTGAATGTGTAATAGCATGTATGCTCTAGTTGCGTATATGGATAGCTATTACTCCTGTGCGTTAGAACTTCATGAAAGTCCTTTTCCAACTCCAAAAAAATGCCAGATACATCCGCTTGATTCGCTTCAACGCCCGATTTCATTTCCGAGTTCAATAGCCCAAAATCCATTCCCATAAATCCCAAACCAGCCCATTTGAATATTTATTGCATTTTATTTCTTTTAGTAGTTGTTATTTTATGTTTCCTAGCTTGTATAGATGCAAGCCCGGATTGATTTTTGTTTTCGGTGTGTTTGCGTTAGTTTACGAGGTTTCCAAGGCGACTGTCCAAGATTCCGAGCAGGTTTCCGAGGTGACTGTTCAGGACCCCGAGCCAACTCAAACAATTTACGAGATCATGGAAGTTTCGGATACGCAAGGCAAGTTACAATTCCTTGACCATGTTGAAATCCCATTTAAACTATGTATTTATGATATTTGCATTATTGTTAGTTGTGAAATGCTAGTTTGCATAAAATAAAATGTTTAGAATGACATGGTATTTAGATATTTCCTACCACTGACAAATGCCCTGTTAAATTGATGCCATACCTTGATAGCCCTAGAGATAATTGTATAATTATAGAAATAAGTGTAGACTATATACTTTTTGTGCAAATTCTTTACACTACTAAGGTTGTGGCCGTGGCAGGTAGATTTGGAAAACCCAAGCTAGGGTAGGGTGGTATGGGACACCGCACTTAGAATGGTTGTACTTGGCATGTGCGCTTTAGGTAAGGGTGTGGGAAACCCCGAGACGGTCACGCCCACCGCTTTACTGTGAGTTTGTGCGGTGTAGGGTAAGGATGTTGTGGGACACCGCGAGACGGTCTTCGCCACCGCTTACTCCTGGTTGGAGGTTGCGACTCGAGAAAATGCAAGGACTAGACCCTTATGCCGAGCAAATGACATAGTGACCGCCGACCACGTGTGTTGATTTGTCAACCCCGGTTTAGTACCGCTCAACTCAGCAGAGTGCGACTTGAGAGTCGCATGCGGGTTGCGGACCTCGGGCCAAGAGTTGAGCAAATAAACAACCCGGTTCCTTAACTCACCATGAGGGTTAAGGTTGCGTGTGGGTAAAGTTGGGCAACTCGCAGAGTCAATTAAATGGTATTCGAATACGCCGTGCTCCTGCTAATGGAGCCGTGTCACTTGGGTGATTCCAGCATAAGCTTAAGTAGTTTTTACTGTTTTAACCGGACTAGTTGGTTAATTAACTTTTCGTGAAAACCCCCTAATCTTAAGGAGTAGTTGTCGTTGCTCGAATTTTTTAAACTGTTTACAAATAAAACTGCATCCACATAAATTAATAAACCAGTATACTCCCTTTGGAATTCCATGCATGCAGAAATTAAGATCTACCATTGTGACTTGGTCGAGTACGGTTGATTGTACTCAAACTTGCTATATTACCACCCCTTCGGATACCGTAAGAAGCAAGCGCATTCAAGTGTTCGTGTTAGGTTGCGCACCGCACCTGCCGCTCTGTGGGTGTTCTCTTCGGTTCTTCTGATTGTAAGTTGTACTTTGGGCTCGGACGCCCATAGAACTGATAACTGATCATTAGGTCTTAAATTTTTGTCAAGCTAATACATTTTTAAATGCTCGTAAGTAGGCTCGATGCACCTTCCGCATGCAGCAGACTCTCTCCCGGGTGCTATGGACGACGCGCGCCCTGCTCCCGACAACGGGGGCGTTACACAAACAATCACAAGAAAAATTATGATCTCAACTCAAATTTCCTTGATGACTAGATGAAGAATGTCACATGTTGAGGAGATCTGGAGCAGAAAGCAATAGCACTATATCGTACACATGAATTTCCATCACAAAAAGGATCTTTTGTTGACCATGATTGAGTCATTTACTCATTTACATACAATGATACAAGACTACATCAGTTGCTACCAAGGTTTGCACTTTGCACTATGTGATTAGCTTGACAATTGACATAGTTACATATTACAAACTTGAGGAATTTCAGTATTTCACAATGCTCTTTGATATCTGCAAGACTGCAACTAACATTGTTATATATTACATATATAGGAAACAACAGGTCAACAGCATATTTCCATCTTGTTGTTCTATCAAGGGATGGTGTAAGTGATGGACGCAATCAGGAGTTTAGGAATCAGGACTGCAACTCTGCAAGTGCAAGTTATGCAGTAGCCTTCCCCCAATACTTCACATTTTTGCTCATATGCTGTGTTGCCTGCGTCTGCTCTCTGTTGGCTTCACTGCTCGCCGTAGAATGCCTAGCCGACGCCTAGGCGCCCGCCTAGATGCCTAGGCGTCCGGGCCCTCGGCAGTCGCTGAGGTCGCCAAGTCTGCTATGACAACCATGCTGCCTGCCTTTTTACGTTTCCACGCCTCCTTTGCTTGCGTCCCCTTGCTCTCTTGTGCGTAGACGACGGCGTCGCCTCCTCCCACCACATCGGCAACGGCCGGCACCCTCGCTACTCCAGTTAGTCTCCTCTTCCTTCTTTCTCCTTCTCTCCTTCTCACATCTAGAATTTTGCAGTCTTGTGCTTTCTTTTGTAGATCCTCGCTGCCAAGGAGATAGGGGGAGCCCTTACTGTGCTCTCCTACGCTACCCACGTCTGCCGTTCTCGGCTCCCCCACTGGTACCACCTATGCTCGCCGTTCTCGGCTCCTACCCCGCCGGCCATCGATCTGGTCACAGCCATGCCGCCGTCCTCCTCCTCCCCCGCCGGTAACACCCATTCCTTCTTGTTGTCCTCTTCTCAGATATATGGTTTTGCAATCTACCATTTTTCCTTGCAGATCCTCACCGGCTGAGGAGATAGGGGAAGAGGAGAGGAACTTCGTTAGGAGAGCTTCGTGTGCACCGTCGTCCCTAGCTTTCCTCACCGCCCCTACTGTCCTCTGCTCCGCTACACACGCCCACCTTCCTCAGCTCCTGCCCCGTCAGCCATCGACCTCTCCTTCCCCACCGGTAACACCCATTATTCCAACTTTTAGTTCATAGGCCTGCATGCCATTCACGTTTATTGATCGGTGGCCGGGGAGATAGGGGGAGGGGAGAACTTTGTCAAGAGAGTTTAGTGTGTGCTGCCGCCCTCTGCTTTCCTCACCGCCCCTGCTGTCCTCTCCTCCGCTACCCACGTCCAATGTACTCGGCTCCTGCCCCATCGGCCATTGATCCGATCGCAGCCCCGCTGGCGTCCTCTCCTGCTCCCCCGCCGGTGACACCTGTTATTCCATACTTTTTAGTTGATAAGCCTACGTTCCATTCAAATTTAGTCATCAGTGGTTTCTTTTGTTTGAGTTTCTTAGCTTGCACAACACTCCAGTTCATTGAGATTGTGAGATCATTGCTCAAAAATGTTACTTGTGTTTGGTTTGAAAGGGGGCTAAACGCCAATTGACTTCTGCCTTGACTTACAACTGGATTAGTGAAGTGTAGCTAGAGTGGGCACTTGATGTAAGTGAGAAGGTCAGATCGTAGTTGTTTCCGGTGATCTGATCTTCAATTTGATATGTTGTATCACCACCAGTCCAGTTAGGTGATTCCTTCCTATTATTCTAAAGGCTTGGGCAAAAAATGAAAATTTCAGTGTTGGTATTAGAAAAAATTTAACTAAGAGGGCCTGAAGGATGCAGTTGAAAAATTTGGAATAGGAATAATTGGAATATGGAGGCAATGAGTGAGTTCAGATGTTAACATCACCTATCCGCCTTCATGTTTAAGATGACTAGGCAAGATAATGAAATAGAATGTGTTATGGTCTTAACACCACCACCTATTCGCCTTCATGTTTAAGATGACTGGGCGAGGGAGAATCTGAAAGTGTGGCAGTCAGACCTCATAGATTGGCTGAAGCTTCAACACTATTTGTCAAGGAGGTTTCTGATTTTATCTATTGTCTCAACCATCTTGGTAGATGGAATCGAATATATGTTTGTTTGCAACTATATTGTGCCAAATCAGCTGGGCATACCCTTGTTCTTTTTTAAGGGGCACCACTCCATACTCCCACAATTCTGTTTCCTTGAGGTTGGAGGAACCCCATGTTAAGCAACTTATATATCTTCTGCCCTACATGATATACCTGTTGTTGGATTGAATATATGTGTCTGCATCAGCTTCATTGCATGATAACTACTGTTGGAAGGGCACTTGTTTAGAGAAGCATCTGTGTAGAGCCTGAAATGCTCTAGGCCCAGCGATGTTGGTAACGAAAAATAAACTTTAGTGCTTTTCTATAGCAGGAATGATGAGCAAAAGAAAAACTTGTTTAGTATGGCTGCTGCATTTGAATCATGTGGTTTGCACTGACATACCAAGTTACCCCTTTTTCAGAGTAGCATGTTTGCCTATCCGAGCTAAACTCTACCTGTTATCTAAAGTTGAATACAAACGTAGATCATCCATTGTACCACTTCATCAAATAACTGACACCCTTTTGATTTATTAGGTGATAAACATCTAACTGTTCAGATAATGCCACAACTTGAACACTTGAGCTTGGGCATGGTTGGTTCTTGGTCAAGCTCAGGCTAGGTTGGGTCCAGGTTTGGCTGGGGCAGGACCAAACAGTGCTAGCTGGTTTGGGCCGGTCTTTATCCTATCCTCTTCACAGCGTGTGCATGACTGATGTGTGTTTCAGCACATGGTCGGTAGTGTTCGAATCTGAGGAGATGTCCCCTGTATGGTTTTTAATGGATTCTTGTTTTGCTACAATTGTAGGTTCAGAACTTCCTTGTTGAGTTTGCCTAGAAACAAATCCATTTGAGGAAAATGAGACCAGTAGTTCGGTCGCTTCACCAGCTCCGCCGTTTCACCCAGCACCATGCAGAGGGGCACTCATCACTGAAAAGATTGATCAGGCAGCAGCATGCTTTGATCTTGTGTAGTTCAGCATCCCGTTCACTGAGCACACTACATCATAATGGTGAAGTTTGCAGATTTGGGGCTCCAGGTGTGGAATTACTGAGATCCAGGGACGAATCTAACGTGGGTGCTTGTGGGGGCTCGAGCATGTTACTCGCTGGAGTCTTGCTGTTGGTGATAGCAAGATCCTTACTCTCATTGAGAGGATGACACTCTGGGAATGGGGCAAATTTTCTTGTTTATTTCTCACACAAATGCCACACCAACCTGAGGGGTTGGGGATACAAATTTATAGGCCGCTAACCAGCCAAGCATATGCCAAGATGCTAGTCCTAGATGCTAGTCTAAAGCTGTCCTAAAGCTAGTCTAAGATGCTGTCCTTAAAGGAGATGCTGTCCTTAAAGGAGTCAAGATGCTGTCCTTAAAGGAGATGCTGTCCTTAAAGGAGTCAAGATGCTGTCCTTAAAGGAGATGCTGTCCTAAAGAGAAAAGAAACGACAACACAACAACAACACAATGACTTATCCATCACTCTCCCCCTAAGTCTTGTGCGTCGTCTTGTGGAAAAGTTGAACCACCCCGACCCTAGAGCAGAGCTCGAGGAATTTGACCCTCCCAAGAGGCTTGGTGAGCGTGTCCGCAAGTCGATCCGTGGTGTTGATGTAGCTCGCCTTGATGTCGCTTCATCCAACAAACCTCGGATGAAGTGGTACTTCACCCGATGTGCTTGCTCGCTCGTGGAAAACGGGTTCTTTGCCGAGCCGAGCGACTTGTCGCCCACCCCGAGCGCCACCGCCTGTCTTTGCCGAGGAGATCACCAAGCGCCGAGCGAGCCGTAGCGCTCGAGTCGGCGGTGGACGCCGCTATGTACTCGGCCTCACACCGACAGGCCACCACCGCCGCTTGATCGATCGCCACTAACGAGGCACTTGCCGAGGAAGAAGAGAATCCCGCTTGTGCTCTTGCCGGTGTCGATGTCGCCGCGTGGTCGCCGCCGCTGCATTCGATGAAGTGTGCGCACGACACCTCGGGTAGTGCAAGCCGTAGTCGGAGGTGCCCGCAACGTAGCGAGGATCCTCTTCACGGCCGCCGATGCTCCGCCGTCGGCCGCCGCATGAACCGACCGACGAGCCGGCGCCAACGCCAACCGACGCTGTGTGAACGAGGTAGCGAAGGTCGCCACAATGCGCGCAGATCGCGTCGCGCCCACCTCCTCCGCGTGCTCTCACGACTCGCCTTCACCTCTCCTCCATAGGAGTGTGGGTGGGTTGCGATCGGTGAGCCCGCCCACTTCGGACGGTGCGCTTGGCGAGGCGGTCCGACGAAGGAGATACCGAGCCGCCCCGTGGACCTCGATCCCGTGTAGAAGGAGACGAGCCCCAAGTCGCTCATCCGAAGACGGTCTTCATTTCCGCCTTGAACGCCGACCTCGGCCTCCTTGGAGCCGGTGATCACCGTGTCGCCGACGACGCCACCGCCAGGCGTTGCCGCTTTGCCCCGCCAGACCGCAGCCGTGCGCGCTCGCCGAACCCCATTTGCTTGAGAGTGGAGTCCAGCTTAGCGTTCTGTGCTCGTGGTGCCGCCGCAAGCCGTAGAGGGCCTTGCGAGGCGAGAACCTTGCCCTCCTTGCCGGGATGACGAATCCGCGGCCGACGGACGTAGGCCTCCTCCTTCAAGTCGCCGCTGAGGAAGGCGACTTAACGCCCATGTGATGGACGCGCCAATCCTCCCGGGCCGCAAGTGCGAGGAGTAGACGAACGGACTCCATGCGCGCGCGGGCGCGAAGGCATCATCGGTCGACCCTCCCGCCGCACGGCCTCGTGCCACCAAGCGAGCCTTGTGCTTGACGATGGCGCCGGCCATCCCGCTTCACCTGAACACCCACTTAAGGGTGATCGCGCGGTGATCGGCACGAAGATCCGCCGCCCCACGTCGTTCCGCGCGGCGCCCATCTCTCTCGCATCGCGGCACGCCATGCCGCGTCTTTCTCGCCTCGGCGACGAACGAGGCTCGCCGCCGCCCCGGCGAGGTGCAGCCCGCCGCGAGGTCATGCCGCGCCGGCCAGTGGACCGGCCGCCGCTAAGGAGGTCGCCCACGATGACGGTAGCGCGAGGCTCGCCGTCGTGGTAGGCGCCGACGCGTCCTCGCCGTGAGACAACGAGTAGCGAACTCCACCATGCGCCGCTCGTCGTGAACCGGCCGTTGGGGTCGATCCCGGTGGTGTGGCGCGGTGCGGAGAGCGGGCGAGTGGCGGCCGGCGGTGGTGGAGCACTCGCCGAGCCGTGGCGAGCAAGGTGTCGAGGTGGGCGAAGCTTGGCGAAGACGAGCCGCTAGCTCCCGGCTCTCGGTGGACGAGTCGACAACAAAGTCCCTAAGAGTTGAAGTCGAACCGCCGCCCACCGCCTTGTCCCACGCCCGCCCGCCGCCGCCGAACACAACGCCACGCGAGATGCGACGCTACGTGCGGTGACAGGTCGAGGATGCGAGGCCTTCGAGCCCTCCGTAGCCGGCGAACACTCCCGAGTGCTCGCCGCCGAGCTTACCGATGTGGCCAAGCTCCTTGGCGAACGCGAGGAGCCAAGACCCGCAAGTGGGAGACCGCCGGCTTGCGCTCGTGTTAAGCCTCGTGACGGCGCCCCGCTGCCGAGCGCCTTGGTAGGCGAGCGGTTGAGGATGTAGACACCGTCACCACCGCTCCCGTAAGATAGCCGCATCCCTCGCTGAGGAGAGCCCGAGCCATCCCCACAACCGCTCGTTGCGCTGCCGACGACGCGCTCTCTGCGCGGGCAGACGGGCGGCGGAGTAGTGGCGCTGAATGCCTCATCGCAAAGACGACGCGACCGCCGCCGTGAATTGGCCGCCGTTGTCCGTCGCGCAAAGACGCAGCTGCGCGCGCTCGCCCCACGCAGACCACACGGCGCTCGATGGCGTCTCGCAGCCTCTCCTTGCCGCCGAGGACCATCACCCACATGTAGCGGAGAGGTCGCCGACGAGCGCAGGAAGTAGCGCCGCCCTCCCGGTGTGGCGGTGTCACCGCCACACAAGTCCCCGCACGAGCTCGAGCTCTCCTTGGCTCTAAACCGCCCGCCGAGGAAGGAGTCGCCCGCTTCGCCAACACGCAGACGCCGCAGAATCGCCCACATGGTCAAGGCACCGCAGCCTCGCACCATTTCCGTAGCACCGAGCCGCCGTGGCCTCGGGTGAAGGTGCCCAGCGCTGCGTGCCATCGCCACGCCTCGTCGTCCCGACGAGCAATGAGACAGAGGGTTGTGCCACCGCACGCGTGAAGAATGTAAAGTCGATTTGCGCTCGTTACCTTGGCAAGAAGGCGGCGCGAAGATCCCAAACCGCAAAGACCGCGTGCTCTATCTCGACACGCGAGCCGTTCTCATCCACCGTCCCAAGCCGATGATGGAGTTCCGCAGATCGGGGATGTAGTAGACGCCGGTGAGCGTACTGTGCTCACCGTGACACGGTGGTGAAGATGACGAGCCGACGCCCTTGATTTCCACGCCGAGGCGCCCCCAAACTTGACGGAGCCTCTGACGCTAGAGTCAAACTCGCCGAAGAGCTCCCGCCGACCGGTCATGTGATGGGTGGCGCGGTGTCGAGGCACCACCCGCCGGCCTTGTCGTTGTTCGAACCGAGTCGGCGGAGGGCATGTGCTTTTGGCTCGTCAAGGTGGAGGAGAGCCATCGCGGCGGTGCGCTGGAGATAGTTCGGTGCTCGCATGAGCAATGAACAGAGCGGCCGCTCCTCCGCTCGCGCGACATGGGCTCGCCACGCCGTGGTCGCCGACAATCCTCGCCCAATGACCAAGCTTGCCGCAGCTTGTGGCAAGAGTCGCCTGCGCGCCTTTGCTTGCCGGCCGGCGCGCCGGGCGCCCCACGGTCATCACCCTCGACGCCCTCGCGCCGCTCGGGCGTCTTTGCGTGGCTTGCCGCGCTTGCCACGCTTGTGGTCGCTGTCGTGGAAGAAGGCTCCCCTTCTTCCTCGCCACCTTGGCCGGCGACCATCGCTCCCGAGCGAGGAGGAGCTTCCGCCAATGGTGACGGGTCCCGAGACGCCGTGGCTCATCGTTGTCAACGACCTTGAGGCGACCAGCGCCTCCTCGATCGTCATCGCGAGAGGTCCAGCAGGACTCGATCGAGCGAGCCATCCGCTTGTACTTTCTGGGACGCAGCGGAAGAGCTTCTCCACGCTCTCTCTCGCCGTAGGTGTCGCCGCCGAACCGCACTAACTTCGCAGCGAGTGTTGAGACGGAGAGCAAAATCATCAACGCCCTCACCGCTTGAAGGCCGTGTTCTCCCACTCCTGCGTAGTGCCCGCAATGTAGACTTGCGCGCGGTCGGCGCCGCGCGCCGCGGCGATGGCGTCCCAAGCCTCTTTAGCACCGCTTGTTGGTAAGCGAATCGCATCTCGGGCGGATCGCGGCGATGAGAGCATCCGCGCCGCCGATCTGGTTGTAGTCGACGTCGCCAGACGGATCGCATCCCACATATGCCGCACCGAGCTTTACCTCATCACCGCGCCCACTCGACGTAGTTGGTCTTGGTGAGGTAGGCCACTCGCCGGGCCGACGCCTCGACGACGGCACGGTACTCGTGGTGACCACGCATCGAACCGGGAGAGAGCGCGTCGCCGTGAAGGCCGCGCTCTCGTCAACCCGACGCCACCGCCGCGGCGCGCCTCCTCCAGAGCGCCACCGCCGCGTTCGCGTCGTCGGCCGTGCGCGCGCGTGGCGTGCGTGGCGCCCATCGCGCCACTCGCCGCGCGCTTCCTCTTCTTGCCGCTCAAGATCTCGTCGCGCCGCCATCGCAGAGATGGAGCCGCCTTTACGCCATGCAGAGCCTTGACCTCCGCCGCCGCCGCACGCGCATCTGCCGCCGCCGCCGCCGCCTCTCTCGCTCTGCCGCCGCTAGCCCACCGCCGCCACCTTGACGCTTCTTCGCCGCCGCCGCGTCTCTGCCGCCGCTGCCTGGCGCTCGCTGCGCGAAGCTTCGGCCGTCACGACGCCGCGTGCTCGAGGCGCATCGAAGGCCGAGATCGCCTCGCGACATGGCGCGCTACTAGGGGCCATTGCGTGGAGGGAGGTTCGCCGACGAAGCCGCCTGTCTCCGAGAGAGAGTGAGCGGGACAATGAGCCGCCGCGCACAGCCGCCGTCCGCTGCGGTCGAGAAGGAGATGAGCAGGAGATGCTCAAAGCTACGAGGATAGTATGGCTCGATACCACTTGTTACTCATTTGAGTCTTCTTTGTTGGTGATAGCAAGATCCTTACTCTCATTGAGAGGATGACACTGGGAATGGGGCAAATTTTCTTGTTTATTTCTCACACAATGCCACACCAACCCGAGGGGTTGGGGATACAAATTTATAGGCCGCTAACCACCAAGCATATGCCAAGATGCTAGTCCTAGATGCTAGTCTAAAGCTGTCCTAAAGCTAGTCTAAGATGCTGTCCTTAAAGGAGATGTTGTCCTAAAAGGAGATGTCTGTCCTTAAAGGAGATCTTGTCATAAAGGAGTCAAGATGTTGTCCTTAAAGGAGATGCTGTCCTAAAGAGAAAAGAAACGACAACACAACAACAACACAATGACTTATCCATCGAGCACCCTCCTCCCACCGTAACTTGCGGAGGGGAGACCGAGGCGATCGGCGTGGAGGCGGAGGGGAGCCACGGAGGCGATCGGCGACTTCGGCGGCGTCGACGCGGAGGTGGAGGGGAGGCGCCGAGGGCCCGAGGCGGCCGGCCGCCTCTCAACAACTCGCGCGTCCGACCGAGAGCACGGAGCTCGCGGACGGACCCCACGGCCACGATGGTCGCACCACCTCTTCCTCCACCGACTTCACCGTGACTCTCTCTCCCTCTCACCCCGATGGCGACGTTGTTCTAGTCGATTTGCATGTCATTGTAGGATCGTAATCTCGGTTTGTTCGTGTAGCCGTAGCTTTCTTGAGCAGCGATCGTGCGCTTTTCTCTGTTGAGTGCTTGTCTTATTGCTGCCTCGTGTTACGGTGGTTCCACCTGCGTGCGTTGTGTTCGACGGATTGCCTAAAAGAAGCAAGCGGTGGTTTTAGGCATAAAGCATCTCTCCACCCATACTGAGGCGTGAAAATTTGAGATGAAGAGCACCCAATCCAGTGTTCCTAGTAGTATATTACATCAAGTGCTTTTAGTTTACTTTAAAAAAAATCTATTGTTTAAGTTCGTTTAGATTTTTGAAGCGAAATAGCAGGGATATTTGATCTCTGATCTGATCACGGAGGATCCTTTGATAAAGTCACACGTTAAACGACTTGAGTTAGTGGTAGACATGGCAAGTAAGAAAGCTGTAGTGAAACAATGAGTTTACCGTTCGACCTTTTAGAATAATGTTATGAAACAATGGGTTTCCTGAATGATCAATGCTAAAAGTTAGTGAAAACTTGTGTGAATTGGTTGTTCGTGGTCGTGGCTCTATTTTGACAAACCCAGCCTTACCTGATTACTAGTGGTAATAAGGTTGATATCTGTTGCTTTTCCGGATCCTGTGTTCAAAATCCTATGGTCAGTTTGGTGATTGATTGACGGTTGTTTAACCGCTGCTCTTTTGCTCCGCGTGCAGGCAGCCTCTACAATCAAATTGACGAGATTGGGGAATGAAAGTATGAAAACGCAAAATGTTGATTCCATCTTTTGTTTGTTCGTTGCCTGATGTGCACACTGGCAGTTAACCTTGTCCCAGTTTATGGAGTTGAAAACTGCAGTGACTTTAGATCTAGCAATAGTCCCAGTTTATGAAGTTGAAAACTGCGACTTCAAATCTAGCAATCCAGTGACATACTTTTGCAGGCTTCCTTTGAGAGTGCTCTCTAGAATAATATAATGAGGAGCAATGCATTGTCATCATAAAATAGAACTTCGAGAGGGCGGTCGTGAAGTAGCAATCGGTGAGTCTATAACGTCAAGCTAAGAGTATCTTGACTTGAAATGTACAGCTAATCCTTGTTTGTTTGTTTATTTGTTTGTTTCATCTGTAAATATTATATCACTAAATTTGATATTTTTATCGATCAGTACTCACATATTTATGAATATTCAGGGGGCACATTATCCATTAGCAAGGTATTAAATTTATTGTATTGTACATTTCAATTTGTTCTCCTATTTACATATGAATTTTATATTTCAATGGCAAAAGGCTAGTATATGTACCTTTCGTATGTTTATATTATGCTATAGCCTCAACAGTAGAGCTCCCCTTCTATTTTTATCCTGGATTCGCCACTGCTGAGATCCATGTTCTCCACTGTGGCAGCTGATTCAATCAAAGGTTTCTTTTCTCCTTACCTTTTATGCATGGAGCCTTTTATTTTCTGTTGGAGGCATTCGTATCAGGGGAGCTTGTAGAAGGTGATAGCTTTCAGGTTGTTGAATTGTGCTGACCAATGTTTTTCATGGATGACTTCATTTAATGCTTTATTTAAGACTTCTTTACCCTTTTACCGATTGATACAGCTTGACATGATTTAACAATTACAAAGGCTCTATGAAAACTGATTGAGAATGAAGAAGCCTGCCAGCTGGATAGATACCAATCATCTGAGAAATCTAGAGGGCAAGCGTAGTTTGAAGGTACTAACTTCAGATAGTTTGATGATAGTGAATTCTCCTAGCCTTGCTGGTTTCTGTTTGACAGGAATAGTTGGCTATGGTCCCGCCTCATTACTCAGCCTTCTACCTAAGCACCGCTGAAGGGGCTGTACCTGTACGGAGGAGCCGGAATAAGGAAGACAATGCTTATGGACTTGTTTTATGAACAACTGTAAGTGCATCAATTCTAGGATTTTTAGGCTTTCTTGGTGCTGCTTTAAGATAAGGATGTTATGAATTTCGTAGTGCAAATACTACTTAAGATGGTACCAGAAGTATACACAGAAGTCTATTAGGTTGGAAGTATATCTTGTTTATTGTATTGCTTTGCCTCTAAATAAGCTCATATCAGAACTGTATAGCAACTATGAGGGTCCCAACAAACTGTTATTTTCTTCATTCTTTTTCAGTTTTCTCTGTCTTGTTCATTATATCTGTATTTATAATCGTCTTTCTGGGGAGGGGACACAAACAGGGGGCCTTAGTCAACAGATACAGTAGTATCCACATGTTAAAGTTTAAAAGATCGGTGGCATGTGAATCCCCACAAGTAACAACAGGAAATTTCTTTCCTTTCTTGAATTTAGTTGCTCCTATACTGCTGCTTAATTCTAAAATGGTATGAAACAGGACTTTTGAGTCTTCACCTTTTTACTTATCAAAACTTATATTTAAACTTTTTTATCGCCGACACTGCAAAGACTTTAGGATGTTGGCATTATGCATCTTTTTACATTTTACGAGCGATACACCATTCCAGTAGATACATAAGATATAACACCTACCTTATATTTGAGATTTCTTGATGTTTAACATCCATGTTTGTCTGCTAGGGAGAAATATAAACATGCTAGGGAGAAATATGTCAGATAATTGTGCAATGCATAATATCTGTTCCTTGATTCTAATAGGCTACAACTTATTTGTTCACACGTATTCTGCTAGGGAGGCATTGCAATTTTGCTGGGAGATATGTAATTATTTCCTTTTTCCAATTTGCAATCTGATATGCCTTGCGTTGTAATTTCTTCATTATTGGCCCTGCCTGTGGTCCACTCTGCTTTGTGCATGCTTTACTTGTGCAGAGGAATTAGCTAAGCATTAATGTTCTCCAGCCTTTGGGGTCGTGCCTTTTGATTTGGGTTTTTTGGGCTGTATCCCCCTTGCCAAGCTTGGTCGTCTCTGCGCTCAACTCTTCCTATTGTGTAGATTAGTGTGAGCTGCCGTGCTCATTACTCCATACCTTTCTTGTTTGGGTGTAGCTTGTTCCTGTTCATTTGCCTGGTGCCGGTTCCGGCTTGGGAGCCCATCCTTTCTGCCTGCTCGTCGAAGGTAGTGAGTTGGTCCGATTGCACTCCCAATCGTGGTTGTACCGCACCGTCATACCACCACTAGCCAGTCTGATCGACCGTTAACCTTTTTCGGTAACAAGGGAGTGGTATGATTGCTTGCTGAGGCTAGTACTATCGCCCTGGTAGTATCGCCATACAAAGCCCGGTCATATCGTTCTTGGGTAGTACCGTGGTTTAGCACAGGTACTTTGGACCTAGCCGTATCCCGAAACCTCATATAACAACCCTCTATGAAAAATAGCTACCATCATCTAGAGATTAGTTGTACTGCACTTGTGGAAGTACTGTTGCTCATGCCTGGTACTACCGCTACCATCAGACCAGTACTACCACTTGAAAGCTAACAGAAACCTAAATTTTTAGAGAATTACAAAACGTTATATTCAACTCAACCCAACTAATTGATCATCACAAATTAACCTAGACTTACCCCCAGTCTCTCATTCTCTAACTTCTGAGTGATGCTACGAGGATAGATTATTCTACATATTTGTAGATGTTCATACTAAATTGACTGATGTTTATCAAAAGTATGTGTTAAAGTTTTAAAGAGTTAACTTGCAATGATCTCTACCACCACTCACCATAAGTAAGAAGAAAACCGTGTGGGACAAGATATGGCATGCATGTTCTTCCTCTAGAAGTTCAAGTCTATCTGGATAGTGATACGATGTGTTGCTAGGAGGACTTCAATATTTTGCAATGGTGGTATGAGCACAAAATAGCATATCCGGTACTATCATATTAGCATGAGATGTGTTAATTGTTCCTGTCTTGATAGTTTCTTTTGAATATACTGTCTTTTTTGAAATAATATTGGAGGAGAGAAAAACAAGTTTGACAAACGAGATGGTGGAAATACTTCTAACTATCAAAGACCAAGAATAAATTGATGCACGAGGCTAACACTCCGTAGAAAATATAGAGTTGGTAGACTCGATAGATAATCTTTACCTAGACAACGGAACTTAGAACATTGATGTAAGTAGAATTATAGGATGTACTCTTTTTTCTATATCAAGATTTTCTCAAGTTGAGTTTTTTACTTGACAATCATCTAAACATTAATAAAACTCTTTATTATGTTTTCAATATATTTATCTCTTTTATGGTATAGAATCTTTTTGTAAATTTTATTTTGAAATTTTGAATTCTACACTTTTTTGGATTTTTTGCAATTTTCAAAATTTTCAGGTTGAGATGAGCCAAACGAGCCTATCCCGATTTGTCAGGCTAATTGTGCCTAGGCTAGCCCAGCATACCTAGGCCTTCTTGGGTTATGTCTGAGTCCGATGTACTGCTCATGGGCCAGCACACGACATAGCTTGTCTAGATAGCGGGGCCAAGGGGGCGTGCCTCGGCAGGCTTGTACCGGGCGGCCCGTTTGGCCACCTCTATCGAGGGGCATTCTCTAATTGTAGGCGACGTGGTGATGCTTGTATGATCGATGGGATTCACAGAACGGTGGGCCCTGTTTTTCATAGGCTAATAGCATTTTGGTTTGTAGGAAACTTGGAATAGGTTGGTTGGTCAGGCGATTACTCACTTCTACTTTCTTGGGGGGATTGATGAGGGGCCCGTATCATGGACTCCCACCTCAACCATCTCTATGCCACGTCACCTAGAATCCTAAATGATGGAGGGAGAAGATGGCATCTCTTGTTCAAGAGATAACATGAACATGCAAAATATCATGCAAGAGAGAGAATTGTGAAGGGACAAGTGGGAAAAGTGCCATGAAAAAAATAAAATAAATTGTTATGGAAATGATTATGGAGACAAATGGCTAGCGGTTTGTCTCTGGATGATACGGAGGATTTAAAGATAAACTATCGTAGATGCCTCGGGGCTTGTTTGGCTATTGGGTTTTATGGACACATGAAATCAATTGCGGCAACAATCCATTGGGCATATGATCTCTATATCATTAGGGAGGGATACGTTTTTGTAAAATATTTTTTAGCAATAAAAATCAAGAATTTATAAAAATTGAAGAAATAAGAAAAGTTGAACACAAACTCAAGAAAAATAAGAAGGGAGAGTAAGATGAGAAGCAACATACAAATCATAAGGCTTTATCTAAAATTCATCTTCATCTATCAAATAACATTCTACAGGAGGTTTTGAAAGAGACATCTGCGGTCGCATTATGGTTGAAGCTAGAGCAGATTTGTTTGACCAAGGATCTAACTAGCAAGATGCACTTGAAGCAGAAGCTTTATTCCCATAAGATGGGGGAGGGAGCCTCATTGTTGAACTATCTAACAACTTTCAAAGAAGTTGTTGCTGATCTTGAGTATATAGAGATAAAATATGATGAAAAGTTGGGTCTTATTCTACTATATTCTTTGCCTATGATATACTATTCTATATAGTTGAGATAATTTTACTCTCAGTGAAGTTTGTAAAACATTGTATGCTAAAGAAAAGATGACACTTATGGTTTTTGATGAAAGTTTAAGTACACATGCAGAAGATTTATCTGTTCGTGGTAGGTAATATGAGAATGGTTCAAACGGCAATTCTAGAGGCAGGAGCTCAAGCAGATATAGAGGAAAAATCTAAATCAAGGAATAGAAAGTCATGCAAATATTGCAAGATGAATTGTCATGACATATCTGAATATTGAAAGTTGCAGAATAAGGAGAAGATGAATAACAATTTCAAGAAGGATTAATAAGAGGATGAACTTAGAGCCACCGTTATCACTAAAGAAGATTCTGATGGAGATGTTTTCATTGCCTTTGTCGGTGATTCTAAAATCGATGATGAGTGAATTTTTGATTCAGCCTATACTTTCTATATGAGCACAAACCGCTAGTGGTTCATTACCTACAAAACTATGCCATGTAGATCTATGTTGATGGGTGATAATACACCATGCAAGGATATATACATTGGTTCTATCTAGATCAAAATATTTAATGGTAACATCAGAACTTTATCGGATGTTCATTATATTTTGAATTTGAATAGAAATCTTATCTCGTTAAGTACTCTTGATGCTAAAGACTACAAGTATTTATGTGAAGATGGAATTCTGAAGGTCATCAAAGCTTCTCTTGCTGTAATAAAAGGAGATATGAAGGCTACAAACTTATATCACCTACGAGGCACTATAATTTTAGGTAATGTTGTTGTTGTCTCAAATAAATCATCCGATTATGATACTACTAATATTTGCCATATATATTTAGGCATATGAGTGAAGTTGGAATGATAGAATTATGCAAAAGAGGTTTCCTTAATGGTCAAATCATCGACAAGTTGAAGTGTTGTGAACATTGTGTCTTCGGTAAGCAAAAGCGGGTGAAATTTAGCACTATGACTCACTCTATAAAAATCATATTGGATTATGTTCACTCTGATTTGTGGAGAGAATATTCCGTTCTATCAGTTGGAAGTGCATGTTATATGTTAACCATCATTGATGATTATTTAAGAAGAGTTTAGACATATTTCATTAAGCACAAATCGGATATATTCAAGACATTCAACGAGTGAAAGATGAAGATTATGATTAAAAGACAAACCAGCAAGTATCTCAAGAAGCTACGTATGGACAATAACTTGGAGTTCTATTATGGAGAATTTTAAGGTTTATGCAGATCAAAAGGTATTATGAGACATTATACCGTCCCAAGCACTTATCAACAAACGATGTAGCTGAATGTATGAACAGAACCATTATGGAGAAGGTACGTTGCATATTGTCAAAATCTGAATTATCTAAAAGTTATTGGTTGAAGCCGCTTTCACTGCTTGTTATTTGATTAATCGATCACTCAATTTGGTTATTGATAAGAAGACTCCAATTAAGGTATAGTCTGACTCTCCTGTAGATTACTCAAATTTAAGAATATTTGGCTGCCCGATATATGCTCATGTTAACAATGGTAAATTAGAGTCTAGAGTAGTTAAGTGCATTTTTCTTGGTTATAAAACTAGTGTGAAAGGATATAGGTGGAGCATGTTATTGATTTAGGATCTACACCAGAAGTCAAAAGAAAAATATTCCTGATGTTCCTATTGTTGCGCTGCCAAGACAAAGTTCCATTGCAACTAATAGAGAGGAACAACATTCAGCCTCCTAAGAGCTTGATTGAAGAAGCCAATATTATAGCTTATTATTTAAATATGGTAGAAGAAATTGAAGGTACTACAGAACTTTCATCTTATTTAGATGTTATCTTTTCTGGTGATTCAGAAAGGTGGATGGCTACTATACATGATGAGATGGAATCTCCTGACAAGAATGACATTTAGAAATTGATCAAGTTGAGAAGAAATTTATTCACTACAAATGCATCTTCAAGAAGAAATAAAACGTTTCACCAACCGAAGAAGTTAGATACAAAGCAAGGCTAGTTGCAAAAGAATATAGTTAAATTTCAGGTATTGATTTCACATGTCTATTTCCCTATTGTGCAACATACTTCTATTCACATTTTACTCAGCATTGTGGCTATGCATTATTATGAACTTGAACAATTGGATGTGAAAACCGCGTTATTACATGGGGAGTTGGAAGAAAGATATTTATGGTTTGAAGAAATCTCTTTATGGTTTGAAACAGTCACTTAAACAATGGTACGAAAGATTTGACTCTTTTATGATATCTCATGATTTTGAAAGATCCAGTTATAATAATTGTGTTTATTTGAACACTGTTAATAGTTCAATTATTTATTTGCTCGTATATATTGATAATATGTTGATTGCTGCAAAAAATAAAGCGGAAATTTCAAAGTTGAAGGTACAATTAAGGAGTGAATTTGAGATGAACAATCTCAGAGTGGTAAAGAAGATTCTTGGTAGGGAAATTATCAGAGATAAATGGTTTGATAAATTATACCTAAGTCAAAAAGGGTATATTGATAAAGTTTTTTGTCGTTTCAACATGTATAAAGCTAAACCAGTGAGTACTCTCTTAACTATACATTTTAGGCTTTCTTCAGTATCATGTTCACATTTAAATGATGAAGTTGAGTACATATTTAGAGTTTCATATACGAGTGCAGTTGGTTCTTCTATGTATGTCATGGTATGTTCTTACACCCGATTTATCTTAATCATTAAGTGTGGTTAGTAGATACATGACTAATTCTAGAAAAGAGTATTGGAAAGCAGTTCAATGGATTTTTAGATATTTGCAGGGCACAACTGATGCTTGTTTACAGTTTGGGAAGGCTGAAGATGGACTCGTTGGTTATGTGAATTTGGATTTTTGTCAGAGATTTAGATAAAGGAAGATCTTTCACTAGTTATGTGTTCACTATTGGAGGGTGCACCATTAGCTATAATCAAATTTGCAAGCTGCCATTACCTTGTCTACTATAGAAGCCAAGTGTATAGCTATTTCTGAAGCTTGCAAAGAAGCCATTTGGGTAAGGAGTTTATTTACTAAGCTTCGTAGTAGTATATCTTGTACTACAAAATTTTATGATAGTCAGAGTGCTATTTGTCTTACAAAAGATCAAATATTTCATAAGAGAACGATGCACATTAATATCAGGCATCACTATATTCGAGGTGTCATTACTCAAGATGATATTTGTTATAAATATTGCAGTTTCAACAAACATTCAAAATTAATTCTAGCATAATTAACAATAATTAAAGCATGATTCTAGCGGCATTTAAATGACTTAATTAACATATACACATGTAAATACTTTAAGTCATTCAAGCAGAATACTATGCCTCGCACATACATCATTTGTATGACTAAAATCAGTATAAAGCTAAGATTTAGAATTATATTTATTGCTCTCAGAAGGTTAGTTGCACAAGATGTAATCTTGGCCATCATAACACTAATGTCAATATGTAATCTCAAATTATGTGGCACTTATAGATTAGATCTTGATCTCAAAAACAAATCTTCCTATTATATGTAGATGAAATGAAACAAATCATCAAGTCTGAATTACTAGACATCAAGAAATGATCATAATAATCAATATACCATTCAATATATATGAATAACATTGATTGAAACAACATAACAGAATCAGATATAAACTACAGTGACTGAAAAATAGATCATAGAGAAAAAAATGAAGCACTTCAGAGAGTATGAAGTATCACAGGATGAATTAAATACTCAGAGTATGAAAAATAGCAAGTAACCTGACAACTTAAGATCAATCTATACTTAGTGTCATATATAATTTCAGTTTTAATATCAGTTCTTCATCGAGCAATTAACTTGAACCCTCAGTATCACCTTGCAATATCTCCCAGTGCTAGAATTAAACAAATCAATTCAATCTGAAACTTTAACTAGCATAGCACATATGCAAAAGTAATGCAGAAACAGAATACTATAATACTCATGAATGTGATGCCATGCAAAGCCACTGAGATGAACCCAAACAAGGCATGTCGAAAGACGATGTCCCAGAAAACCAAATGCCTCGCTATAATGTGCAAAAAGATGAGGTTTACGGAGATATAATGTCGATCTTTGCACTTCAGGACACACTGAAGAACGAAGCTGAGGTACAAAAAATATGCCGCACATGACAAACACACTGGCTAAGTGCACTCAAGCACAACAAGAAGCCGAAGGAGCCTAAGCCCTCTTTCTCCTTCAGATCAATCCATGGCTAACCACGAGCACCACCTCCTATAAGAGCAAGTTCCCTACCACAAATCCCAGAGAGTAGAGTACAAGGGGAAACCGACATGATATGCTCCAAGAGGGGGTCGAGAGCTCGTCACTGACGACTTAGGATCGATGGCGCACGAGCTCCAAATCCCTCCAAAACTCGAAGCCAAGATCGATTAGAGGAGGAAGCAAAGTGGAAAAATGCACTAGATCTGATGATCTCAAAGGAAGAAGAGGTTGGCTTGTTAAGAGGAAACACGAATCAGCGAGGTGGTGGCTGTGAACAGCCAGCTCTGTGGAGCCTGGACCTACCGCACCTCCAGCACCACCTCCCTAGTCACCATGCGCATGAGCCAAAAGACCAGCGACGAAGCCAGCCGAGGGCGACGAAGAGATAAGGTATGAGACCTTATCTCGTAATCTCCACCCATCGACAGATGAGCCACCCATTCTTTTTTTCTTTTCTATTTCTTTTTTCTCAATTGAGAAGTTACTTAATGGCCCTCAAGGATCCAACAATATTAAAGTTAGCTAGATAAGTTCTCATAATAATCCAGTTGATATATTGACAAAGCCAGCTCCTATTACTAAGTGAGATTTACTTAGACTTAGTTGATATTTCTCACTAGTCATTTGGATTTTCAGTGCACAAGGTGTATATGTTGATTTTATTAGAATAGTTTATCATATATTTTGACTATTAGAGGGAATTCGGCTCAAAGTAGAGATTGTTAAAGTAAATCCGAATTTGTACTATGTCCGTGTAGGACACTTTATTACCTCATGTCAGATGTGATATGACAGGTGTCAGGGCTATGCGTAGGTCGTATCAGATGTGGTGTCAATTTGTAGCAACTATCTCTGATTCAGTTGTTCTCTGTGTAGGATTCGTTTCTCTCGCCCTATATATGTACCAAATAGTCTATAGAAAGGACAAGCGTTCCATTGTAAACATCTTATTATAATGATTTGCTTTTGTACATCTATAGTTTTTTTTCTCATAAGGGTTGTTCATGTAAAAATTCATATATCTCATCTCTACTTTTCTGTGTACTATTTACAACATTAACTTATGTTTGTTGTGTCCGGAGGAACCCTTACGCTGGAAGGGAGAAAACACTTTAACAAGAAGACACAACATTTGAGAACTGACTTTGCTCAGTTAGCTGGGGCAATTGTCATGCATCCTGCCCACCAGTGATGGAATCCTAATTCGGCACTCATGCTTACCAATTTAATAAATGGGTACACACGCGTGTACGCTAAGTGGGACAATACGTGCCCATGCTCCGGTGACCCTGTAGCCTCTGATCATCGGTTATCTGTAGGCGTGTGTAGTAGGCGCACACGCATATGCGTAGTGTGTGTGGGGTGTGCGTCTGCGGTACCCTTAAAAAATGGAGACACAAGATTTTTCTTGCTAAAAAAAGAGAGAAAATAATACGATGCAAGTCGTAAAGTCTAGTATGAATCTAGAACACAAAAAACAAAAAACGGCTCGTAGTTAGTGTTAGGATGCTTCACAGGGATAGTACAGGAGTTTTGCATAAAATTTTTTTTGTTAGCCCGACAGAAAATGCATTCAAGCTCTCAAGAGAAATTTTCTCACGAGTTAGACCCCATGTTTTTTTAGGGAAGTTAGACCTCATGTTACCACACATTTTATTGTTGTATCTGTGATGAATCACCTCTCTTGCTGTACGTTACACTGATGAGAAAAAAATCGCACTCGGCCAAAACAAAACAATGACGGAAAGTACGCATCGATAAATTGCTTCAATTGCAGAAGAAACTAGAAACTCTATTTGAAGATACAGTGCCCACCGCTCTACAAAAGCATACGATTCTTTTTTAGGACTACAATTGCATCTAAAGCCCATTTGAAACACAAGAATTTTTCAAAACTTCTACCAAAGATACATGAAATTCCGGCTCATAAACAGGCCCTCATTCTGGGGAGGGCCAAATGGATCGTGCCAGCTGGGCCGGTCCAAGGCACACCATTGTTGTCTTGGCCTAAACACGACACAACTTACAATCTAAATGAGTCATGCTTGAGTCGGCATCGCGGCCTAGCGGGTTGGCCTGACATGGCACAGGCACGACCTATTTAGACCGATAAGTCTTATTTAGCCCATTTAGGCATAGCACGGCACTGCCTCTTTAGCCTGTTTATAGCCGTTCAAAAGTTTAAGAATTCCAAAAAAATCTTGATTTTCCCATATAAATAGAATCTTTTTTTCTAAATTTTAATTTGTATTTTTGAATTCTATATTTTTTTTTTCAAATTATTGAGTTTTTTTTTAAATTTTGGAGCCAAGATGGTCTAAACGGGCCTATCTCGACCAGTCAGGCTAAATATGTCCTAATCAGTACGGTACAACGCGTGATCCCATCGAGCCATGTCTGGATTTGTGGCCGAGTTTACGGGCTAGCATGGTACGACTTGTTTAGATCTCATTTCAAATAGTGGTTGCTTTTGACTTTCTGAAGCAAAAAACTGTTTGAAACACATTGACTTGTTTAGGCTTCATTCTAAACAGTAATGGTTTCTAACTTTTAAAAGTCAAAAGTCGTTTGGAACGCATTGAATTCATAACGTGGCTTTTTTTGTTTACATTATTTGTAAAGATATAATAATGTTTTTTTATTTTTAATTGAATACTAAAAAACTAACCACTAATACTATATTATTTCAGTTAAAAATAAAAATCATAACGCTTTAGAACTGACCGTAGTCTGTCGGGTTAATTGGGTTAACCGGGGCGTGCCTGCGAACCAGGCCGTGCCGAACTGCTCGGTAATCACCGAAACGTCGCGAAGCTAAAAACCACCTGTCCAGAAAGGAGGGCCCTCGTGTGGGTCCCACGTCTCATTCTCACGAGGGGGCCAAAGCCAAACTATCCGGCCGAAACGCCCAGCCCAAACCCACCCCATTCCGCCTCCGACCGCACCCGCATCGCCCCGCCGCTCGCCGCTCGCCGCCGCCTCCGCTTAGGCAGCGTCGATGGCCTCGTCTCGTCCCCCGCTCCGCCGCCTCGTGGCCCTGCTCAACGGCCGCGTCCGCGCCAACCACCGCCTCCTCACCTCCCCCGCTGCCGCCGAGCGCGCGTCGACGTCGCCGTTGCCGGAGGCCGTGCACATGACGGAGGGCTGCGTCCGCGTAGGTCTCCTTCCCCGTTGGCTATTCTCTCAGTAATTGCTCCTGATTCCTGTATGAAATAGACCTAAGAGGAGGTTTCTTCTGCAATTTTGGAAATCTGATGGTTTTTAGATTTGTTTTAGTTAATTAAGATTAATTTTAGGTTGTTAACCATGGGTTTGTATGTATATCTTGGTACTTTTGATGCTTCCTTCTTTGAGTTCATTTGGCCTCTTGGTGCGAAACATAAAAGTGAAATAAATTGGTGGCGATGTATTATGATAAATTGGGTTTTGGAATGCTAACAACTGGATGCTTGTTTTAAAACATTTTCCCCTTGTTCAACTGGGGAAAAAATGCTGCAACAACTGTACGAAAATGTCGCACTACAGAAAACTATCGTAACATTCTGTATATATTAGTATAGCAGAGAGACCACAAAATGGATGTCCGGTCTCTGTTTTTTTTCAATGAAAGTTTTTGCTGGGAGCTGTAAAATTGTTGGGGGTAGCAACTAGCAATTAAGATATAGCTTGCATGGAAACTTCTTCAGATATACATTATAGATCGAGATCAATATTAAAAAGCCAAAGCATAATCTTTTATTTGTAATTTTGTATATTTAAGCTGTTGATAAACTTTACTGCAAGTCAAATTATCTTTGACACACACACGCGAACTAATTGTTTACAAAAAAGTGTGAAAATTGGTCCATTCCTATTAGGTTCAGGAAGTGGACCAAATACACAATCATACAGATAGTCATAGGAGCAAAAGGAAAGTTACAGTTCTTGAAGCGAGTCAGAACTGTCAAAGTGGGGGGTTGACTGTTGGGGCAATTGGGAGAGAACAGGCACATGAATATTAAGACGAATTTGGGATTTGGGGCCACATGGCATGAGTTGTCTGCAGACTTGTCTTAGCGATAGTTGGGCTGTGACAAAATGTGCTGAGGCGCACAACGAGCTTTGGGCTGCCACTGCCTTGCATGCGAGTGGCCGGATGACAAATGTTGGGCTGACTAGATGGGTTTGTTGGGGTCACTTAGGTCGCCATGGGTCACTCACACCATTGAGATGGAGGATGTCTTTAGGCTGGCCACACAGCATCAGGGTCACTGTGACAGGAACAGGACTCCAATGCATGCTACATCTATACTTGATCTGCCCCAGCGAGAGGGATCTGGCGGTGATCTTGCTAGTGTTAGAAATAAACTCAATCTTCGGTTCAGAGCTGATCTCCTATATATGGAAACTAATCTGAGAGATAGACTCAACCTCTTATGTTTAGTATGTAAATCAAACTGTGATGAAAGATTGGCAGGTCAGGTCCAAGGATAGAAAGTATAGATAGGCTTGATGTAATAGATAGAAACCTGACCTGACCTTGCCATCCTTCAGCCTACACGGTCTGGCTTTCCTTGTAATCCTTCGGGTGCTTTTACCCTATATGAACATGAAGGGATCGGCAGAGGTCCTTACGACCAAAAGGAGATTTCTTCACATGGTATCAGAGCCAAGTTCAGCCATGGCAAACTCCTCTAGTTCTTCCTCAAGTTCTTCCTCTGTGTTTCCCTTTGCCGTCCCAATAACTGAGAAGCTCACCAGATCCAATCACATGCTGTGGAAGGCGCAAGTCCTTCCCATGGTGCGTGGCGCTCGGATGATGGGGTTCCTTGATGGAACTGCTAGAGCTCCGCCTGAAGAAATCGAAGCAAAACAAGATGAGAAGACAATCAAGATCCCAAATCAGGATTACCTCCAGTGGCTGGCCAAGGATCAGCATATTCTCGGCTATCTGCTGGCATCCCTGTCCAGAGAGATCCTTGTTCATGTCGCAGATAAGGAGACGGCTGCTCAGGTATGGCAAACAATTGAAGCAATGTTCTCCTCACAAACGCGTGCGCGGTCAATAAACACGTGCATAGCGCTAGCCACAACTCAAAAAGGCAATATGAGTGTGGCTGAATACATTGGCAAGATGAAAACACTAGCAGATGAGATGGCATCTGCTGGAAAACCTCTAGAAGAAGAAGAACTGGTTTCCTACATCCTCAGTGGCCTCGACATGGAATACAATCCAATTGTGTCGACTCTGGTGGGGCGAATTGAACCAGCTTCGGTTGGAGAAGTCTACTCCCAACTCCTCAGCTTTGAGCAAAGGATGCAGCTCCTACAAGGCGGACAGTCACAGTCCTCTGCAAACCTTGCTATGTGGCCCTCTGCGAACTCTGCTATGCGTGGACGTGAAGGCTTTCAGCGAGGTTTACAGAGGGGACGCGGGCGTGGTCGTGGCATTGGTGGCCGCGGAAACTACAGCTATCCTCAAAGTCGCTCAAACAATGGCGAAGACACCCGTCCTAAATGCCAACTCTGCAAGAAGAGAGGACACACGGCTGAAAGCTGCTGGCACAGATTTGATGCAGATTACACCCCTCCAAGTGATAAGATGGCTGCAGCAGCCACTGCATCTCATGGCGTCGACACCAACTGGTACATCGACACGGGCGCCACGAACCACATCACCAGCGAGCTCAACAAGCTGACTGTTCATGACAAGTATGGAGGAGGTGATCAAATCCATGCGGCAAATGGATCAGGTATGGACATTATGCATATTGGTCACTCATATTCATACCCCTAGTCGTGACCTTCATCTTAAAAACATCCTTCATGTTCCTCAAACTACAAAAAGCCTTGTCTCTGTCCATCGCTTTGCTGTTGATAATCAAGCTTACATTGAAATCCATCCTGATTTTTTCTTGGTTAAGGATCAGGTAACGAGGAAAACTCTGCTGCAAGGCAAGAGTGAAGGGGGCCTTTACCCCCTCTCACTCATTAGCTCAAGAAAACAAGTCTTTGATGTCTCAAAGCCGTCCCTGTCACAATGGCATAGTCGGCTAGGTCATGCCTCTCCATATGTCATTCAGCGTGTTATTAGCTCCAATAATCTGCCATGTTCCTTAGAATCAAATAAAGACTCAGTTTGTAATGCCTATCAACAGGCAAAGAGTCATCAACTTCCCTTTTCAAGGTCTCCTAGTGAGTCTAGTTCTCCTTTAGAACTTGTTTTCTCTGATGTGTGGGGACCTGCCGCAGAATCTGTGGGCAGAAACAAATATTATGTCAGTTTTATTGATGACTTTAGTAAGTTCACTTGGATATACTTGCTAAAGAACAAATCTGAAGTGTTTCAGAAGTTTCATGAATTTCAGAATCTTGTTGAAAGGCTGTTTAGTAGAAAAATCATCTCTGTTCAAACAGATTGGGGTGGTGAATATGAGAAACTTAACTCCTTTAAAATAATAGGAATCTCTCATCGGGTTTCCTGTCCTCACACTCATCAACAAAATGGTGCAGCAGAACGTAAACACAGGCATATAGTTGAAGTTGGTCTTGCTCTCCTTGCTCATGCCACCATGCCTCTTAAATTCTGGGATGAAGCTTTCATTGCTGCGACCTACTTGATAAACCGCACACCTAGTAAGGTTATAAATTGGTCCACTCCCTTGGAGCGCCTCCACAACACTTCTCCTGATTATTCTTCTCTTCGTATCTTTGGGTTCAAGTGTCTAGATATTTCAACTGGAAGAATCTACATTTCCAGAGATGTTGTTTTTGATGAGCAAGTCTTTCCTTTTGCCAAACTTCACCCCAATGCAGGAGCCAGACTTCGGTCTGAACTTCTTCTTCCCAATACCTTGTCATATTCTGTTGATCAAGGGGGTGAGAATGTGATTGATCAATCTGCTGCTTGTCCTGATAATTCTCATTTGGCTAATCCTATTGAACTAGATGAGTTTCCAGGAATGATCGATGGAGAACAGGAACATACAGAACTGGCTGATACTGCTGTGTTACCCGCAGTCACCTCTGCACCATCAGGAACCGTGCTGCCACAAAAGCCTCCTATTACTCAAGTCTACAGCAGGCGTTTTCAAGTTGCAGCACCTACATCTGAACCTGAGCTAATGACTTCTGTGCAGGAAGAAACTGCCGGGAATACTAAGCCCTCTTCGAGCAGCACGGCATCACCCTCATCTGATAACAGCGCATCTCCACAAGTCTCTGTCACGTTGGCCTCTCAGCATCGTCCAGTAACAAGACTACAAAAAGGTATTGTTCAACCTGCAGTCTTTACTGATGGTAGAGTTAAATATACTGATGGCCGAGTTAGGTATAGCTTTCTCATCTCCAATGGAGAACCAAGTACTGTAGAAGAAGCCTTAAAGGACAAGAATTGGAAAGAGGCTATGGATGTGGAGTACATGGCACTAAAAAATAACAACACATGGCATTTGGTTCCTCCCAAGGATGGAATGAACTTAATTGATTGCAAATGGGTCTATAAAATTAAGAGAAAAGCTGATGGCAGTATAGATATGTATAAAGCTCGCTTAGTTGCAAAAGGTTTTAAACAAAGATATGTGATTGATTATGGAGATACTTTTAGTCCTGTTGTTAAGGCCGCATTTATCAGAATTGCTCTGTCCATTGTTGTTTCACAAGGCTGGTGATGGATAAGTCTCTGTGTTGCTTTTTGCTTTTGCAGCATCTTAGGATAAGCATCTTAGGACAAGTATCTTAGAACAGCATCTTGACTAGTCTTTAGGACAACATCTTAGGACAAGCATCTTAGGACATCATCTTGACTAGCATCTAGGACAGCATCTTAGACTAGCATCTTAGCATATGCTTGGCTGGTTAATAGCCTATAAATTTGTATCCCTAACCCCTCAGGTTGGCATGGCATTGTGTGAGAAATAATCCTAGAAAATTGCCCCATCTCCAAGTGTCATCCTCTCGATGAGAGTAAGGATCTTGCTATCACCAAGAGCAAGAATCGAGCGACTAACAAGTGGTATTAGAGCAAGGTTATCCTCGAGCATCTCCGCTCAATCCCTTCTCGGCGTCGTTTCGGCCTCGCAGCGGCCCCAACTAGCAGCAGCGGCGCGCTCGTTGCCTCGCTCCTCCTCGCTGTCGACGAGCGGCGGCTCATCAAAGCGCTCTCTCCACGCAGCAGCGATCCCCGGTGGTCGAGGTTCTACGCGGCAAAGAACAAGCAGCTGCTCGTCTCTGCGATGGCAGCGCCGACGCGACCTTGAGCTGCCGGAGAGGGAAGCGCGAGGCGGAAGCGCGATGGGCATCGCGCGCGACGCCACGAGCGGCGGCGGCTTCAGACAGCGCGACGCGCGGCGACGTTCTGGAGGAGGCACGCGACGCGGCGGCAGACGGGTCGACGGAGAGCGCGGCCTTCACAGCGACGCGCTCTCCGGTTGGCACCGTGGTCACCACGAGTACGGTATCGTCGAGGACGTCCGCCCGGCGGCGGTGGCCTACACTCACCAAGACCAACTACGTCGAGCGGGTCGCGGTGATGAGGTAAAGCTCCAGCGCGCATATGTGGGATGCGACCGATGACGGCGACGCCGACTACGACCGGGATCGACGCACGCGGATGCTCATCGCCGCAGCCCCGCCGAGATGCGCTTCGCACCAACAAGCGGATCGCCAAAGAGGCTTGGGATGCCATCGCCGCAAAGACGCACGGCAGCCGCCGCGCCCGCAAGTCTACATTACGGGCACTACGCAAGGAGTGGGAGAACATGGCCTTCAAGCGGTGAGGACATTGATGACTTTGCTCTCCGCCTCAACATCATTGCGAGAAGATGGTGCGCTTTGGCGGCGACACCTACGGCGAGAGAGAGGCGTGGAAAAGCTCTTCCGCTGCGTCCTCGAGAAGTACAAGCAGATGGCTCGCTCGATCGAGTCTCTGCTGGACCTCTCCACAATAACGATCGAGGCGTTGGGTCGCCTCAAGGTCGTTGACAACGATGAGCCGCAGCGCCTCTCGGGACCCGTCACCATTGGCGGGAAGCACCTCGCTCGGAGAGATGGGCACGGCCAAGGTGACAGGAAGAAGGGGGAGCCTTCTTCCACGACAGGCGGCCGCAAGCGTGGTAAGTGCGGCAAGCCGCGCAAAGACGCCCAGGCAGGGGCGCGAGGACGTGCGGAGGGTAATGACCGTGGGCGCCAGCGGCGACGCGGCAAGCAAAGCGGCGACAAGACGACGCTTGCTACAAGCGCGCAAGCCCGGTCATTGGGCTAAGGATTGTCGGCGACCACGACGCGGCGAGCCCACGTCGCGCAGCGGCGAGGAGCAACGGCTCGTTCATTGCTCATGCGGTGGAACTACCTCCGGCAACACCGCCGCGGCGACTCTCTCCACCTTGACGAGCCAAAGCACACGCCTCCCGGCGGCGATTCCGCAACGACAAGACCGACGGGTGGTGCCTCGACACCGGCGCCACCCACCACATGACCGGGCGGCGGGAGTTCTTCTCCGAGCTCGACTCAGACGCTCGAGGCACCGCTCAAGTTCGGCGACGCCCGCCGTGGAGATCAAAGGCGCGGTTACCTCGTCTTCGCCGCCAAGATCGGCGAGCACCATTGCTCGCGATGTCTACTACATCCCCGTGTTGAGGAACTCCATCATCATCTTGGGACGGTGGATGAGAACGGATCGCGCGTGGAGATTGAGCACGGGGTGCTGCGTATCTGGGATCATCGCCGCCGGCTCCTCGTCAAGGTCAACAGGAGCAACCGCCTCTACGTCCTTCACGCGCAGTTGGCGCAACCTCTATGTCTTGCAGCCTGCCGCGACGACGACGCTTGGAGGTGGCACGAGCGCTGGGCACCTCAACTTTGAGGCCCCGAGGTAGCTCGGCAAAGAAGGAGATGGTGCGGGGCATGCAAAGACGTCGACCACGTGGAGCGATTCTGCGACACGTGTCCTCACCAAGCCGCGGCGCTCCTTCCTCGCCAGCGAAGCCCGCGCCAAGGAGAAGCCGAGCTCATACACGGTGACCTCTGTGGCCCCGTGACACCGGCTACACTGAGGCGGCGCTACTTTTCGTCGACGACGTGTCCCGCTACATGTGGGTTGTCCCGCCGACGTCAAAGCGGCGCGCGCGACGCCATCAAGCGCCTTCAAGGCTGCTGCGAGGCGAGCGCGCCGCAAGCCGGGTCCTACGCACGGACAACGGCGGTGAGTTCACGGCGGCCGAAGTTCGCGCGCGCATCGCGCCGGCAAGGGATCCATCGTCACTTCTCCGCGCGCACACCCCGCCGCGTAAGCGGCGTCGTCGGCGCCGCAACGAGACGGTGGTTGCCACCGCCGCGCCATCCTCAGCGAGGAGGATGCGGCATTCTCGGGGTGCGCGGTGATGACGCCGCCCACTTGCTCAACCGCTTCCTCACCAAGGCCCTCGGCGGCAAGACGCCATACGAGGCCGGCACGGCGCAAGCTCGCGGTGAGCCACCTCGTGTCTTGGTGCTGTCGCCGTCAAGAGCTCAACCACGTCGGCAAGCTCGACGGCCGAGCACGCCGGGTCTTCATCGGCCACGCGGGCGCCAAGGCCTACCGCGTCCTCGACCTGCGACACGCGGCGCGCGCATCACGCGTGACGTCGTGTTCGGCGGCGGCGGGCGTGGGGCAAGATGGTGGATGACGGCCGACTCGACGACCGGCAATTTCGCGTCGACCACGCCCACTTCGGGCGGGGCGGCGGCTCGTCTTCACCGAGCTCGCCTACCCCACCACCTCATTCGCCACCACCTCCGGCGAGTCGCTTCACCACCGCCACCGCGGCTCGGCAAGCCCACAGGCTCCGGCGAGTCCACCGCCAGCACCACCAGCCACGCCTCACTCTCCTACACCGGCGCCTACTCCCTCAGGCTTGGCACTGGCAGCTTTGGCCCACGACGAGTAGCGCACGGTGGAGTTCGCCACTCCGCTGTCCAACGACGAGGATCGCGTCAACGCCTACCACGGCGGCGAGCCTCGCGCTATCGCACCGTGGGCGACCTCCTCGCGGAGCCGGTCCTCGAATCAGCGCGCGCGACTTCGAGGCGGAGCTGCACCTTGCACAGGACGACGGCGAGCCTCTTTCCTTTGCCGAGGCGGAGAGAGACGCGGCATGGCGTGCCGCGATGCAGGAGGAGATGGACGCCGTCGAGCGAAACAAGACATGGGAGCTGGCCGATCTTCCAGCCGGCCACCACGCCATCTCTCTCAAGTGGGTCTTCAAGCTCAAGAAAGACGAGGCCGAGAGGTGATCAAACACAAGGCGCGTCTCGTGGCACGTGGCTTCGTTGGCGGGAGGAGTCGACTTCGACGATGTCTTGGCGCTGTTGCGCGGATGCGATCCGGCGTCTCCTCCTTTCCTCGCGGCCGGGAGGCGTGCGTCCATCACATGGACGCCAAGTCCGCTTTCCTCAACGGCGACTTGAAGGAGGAGGTCTACGTCGCCACCGGCCGGGATTCATCATCCCGGCAAGGAGAGCAAGGTCCTCGCTGCGCAAGGCTCTCACGGCTTACGGCAGCACCGCGAGCTTGGAAGGCCAAGCCTGGACTCCACCTCAAGCAAATGGGATTTCAGCAGAGCGCTCACGAGGCCGCGGTCTCGGCGGGCACGGAGGCAATGCCTGGCGATAGGCGTCACGCCGACGACCTTGTGATCACCGGTACCAAGGAAGAGGAGATCGAGGCATTCAAGGCGGAGATGAAGGCCACCTTCCGGATGAGCGACCTCGGGCCTCTCCTTCTACCTCGGATCGAGGTCCACCAGACGACTCGGCATCTCTCTTCGCGGGATCGCCACGCCAAGCGCATCGTGGAACTGGCGGCCTCACCGACGCAACCCACCCACACTCCTGGAGGAGAGGCTGGCCGAGTCGTGAGAGTACGGCGGAGGAGGCGGACGCGACGAAGATCGGCGTATTGTGGGCGACCTCGCTACCTTGTCCACACGCGGCCGGACTTGGCGTTCGCCGTCGGCTCGTCGGCCGGTTCATGCAATGACCGACGACGAGCACCAAGAGCCGTGAAAAGGATCCTCCGCTACGTCGCGGGCACCTCGGACCACGGCTTGTACTATTTAGTGCGCGCGCGCGCGCACTTCATCGGCTCTGCGACGGCGACCACGCCAGCGACATCGACACGAGCAAGAGCACCGGCGGATGTTTGTACTTTCTTGGCAAATGTCCGATCAGCTGACAGTCGGTCAAGCTGCAGTGGTGGCTTTGTCTAGTCTGCGAGGCGAGTACATTGCGCCACTACCGCTTCTACTCGGGCTCGTGGTGGCTCGGCCGCTGGCGATCTCCTTGGCGAGACGCGAGGCGTGGAGCTCGGGGTGGGCAACAAGTCCGCCTTGGCCTTGGCGAAGAACCACGTCTTCCATGAGCGCAGCAAGCACATCCGGTGAGGTATCACTTCATCGAAGTCGCCTTGATGAAGGAGTGTCCGCCAACTACATCAACACAAGACCATTTCGTGACTTCGACCAAGTCTCTTGGCGGATCAAGTTCCAGAGCTTCGCGCAGATCGGGATGGCTCAGATTCCCACAAGGAGACACACAAGACTTAGGGAGAGTGATGGATAAATCTCGTGTTGCTTTTGCTTTTGCAAAGACATCTTAGGACAGCATCTTGACTAGTCTTTAGGACGACATCTTGACTAGCATCTAGGATGACATCTTAGACTAGCATCTTAGCATATGCTTGGTGGTTATGACCTTTAAATTTGTATCCCCAACCCCTCGAGTTGGCATGGCATTGTGTGAGAAATAATCCTAAAAAATTGCCCCATCTCCAAGTGTCATCCTCTCGATGAGAGTAAGGATCTTGCTGTCACCAAGAGCAAGAATCGAGCGACTAACAGCTGGAGTCTTCGCCAACTTGATGTACAAAATGCGTTTCTTCATGGCATACTTGAGGAAGATGTGTATATGAAGCAACCTCCTGGGTATGAATAAAGGACATCTAAAAACTATGTCTGTAAACTGAACAAATCCTTGTATGGTCTTAAACAGGCACCAAGAGCATGGTATTCCAGACTTAGTGAAAAACTGCAGAAACTTGGTTTTACTCCCTCCAAAGCTGACACATCTTTGTTCTTCTTTAGGAGAGGAAGTACTACTATTTTCATGTTTATTTATGTTGATGATATAATTGTTGCCAGTTCAAATCCTGATGCTACAGCAGCACTACTTAAAGTACATGATGGTATCCTCCTAACCCAAGAAAAATATACTGTAGACCTGCTAAAGAAAGTATAGATGTATAACTGCAAGCCAGCAAATACTCCTATGTCGGTAAATGATAAGTTGACAGCACAAGGAGAAACACTTGGGAGAGAAGACAGTACCAGGTACAGAAGTATTGTTGGAGCATTACAATATTTGACATTAACAAGGCCTGATATCTCTTTTGGTGAACAAAGTGCACAAGACTTGCATGCTCCAACTGTTCTACACTGGATGGCAGTCAAAAGAATATTAAGATACCTGAAGAATACTTTAGGTGTTGGGCTAAAGATAAGTGCTTCATCATCTATGCTTGTCTCAGCCTTTTCAGATGCAGATTGGGCTGGATGTTCTGATGATCGAAGATCGACTGGAGGCTTTGCTACATTTCTAGGAAAGAACCTTGTTTCATGGAGTGCAAGAAAGCAAGCAACAATATCAAGATCTAGTACAGAAGCTGAATATAAGGCAGTAGCTAATGCTACAGCTGAAATCATGTGGGTGCAAACTCTTCTCAAGGAACTTGGCATAAACAGTCCACCGGTGGCAAAATTGTGGTGTGATAACATTGGTGCAATGTATCTCTCAGCTAATCCTGTTTTTCATGCCCGAACAAAACACATTGAGGTGGACTATCATTTTGTTCGAGAAAGGGTCAAGAACAAGCTATTGGAGATTGAATTTGTATCTTCAGGTGATCAAGTTGCAGATGGATTCTCCAAGCCACTTCCAGTAAAACAGCTTGAACAATTCAGATACAATCTCAACTTAGATAAGTTGTGATTGAGGGGGAATGTTAGAAATAAACTCAATCTTCGGTTCAGAGCTGATCTCCTATATATGGAAACTAATCTGAGAGATAGACTCAACCTCTTATGTTTAGTATGTAAATCAAACTGTGATGAAAGATTGGCAGGTCAGGTCCAAGGATAGAAAGTATAGATAGGCTTGATGTAATAGATAGAAACCTGACCTGACCTTGCCATCCTTCAGCCTACACGGTCTGGTTTTCCTTGTAATCCTTCGGGTGCTTTTACCCTATATGAACATGAAGGGATCGGCAGAGGTCCTTACGGCCAAAAGGAGATTTCTTCACAGCTAGTGCTTATGAAGGCAGCATTAGGGTGTTCTGTGAATGTCTGAGTTCAATACCCAAGGTAGGATGCTTTTTATTATTATCAATTTAACATGCAACTAGGTGGTAAAAACAAATGTACAAACCAATAATTTGTTTTCCTTTTGGTGTCAAAATGGTTCCTTGTAGGTTGTAGCTACTCTCACTCTCAACCTATCTTCTCCATTTCTTATGATTAATATGCATTCATTCATTCATTTTTATTCCAAGTATTTTTATATTGAGCTGCACTAAGTTGAATCCTCATGTTATCTGTCTCTTCTGATTCATGCTGTGTTTTGCTACAAATAACCAGCATTTATTTGTTGATTTAATTTTTTAATTTAAGATTTGATATAAAGAAAATATTCTTTTACCCCTCATCTCCTGATGAATTTATTTTCTTTTGTTAACAGATTTGAGTAAAAGAAAATCATATCCTGATAGTTCTGCCTCATAAGTTTGAAAACAATAAGAAAGGTATTGTGGGAATGTCTAAAATATGGTAATTGCAAAAGAGATTTTAACAGATTTCAGAAGAGAGGCGATACTTTCTTCAAAAAGAACAAACATTTATCTGACTTATTAGGAGCATTTGTGTGAGATACTTTCTACCATATTTTATCTGACACATTAGGAGCATTTCATCATTGTTTCTAGCATTGTGTCGATGACTTGAAATGGGAATTTGGTGTTTAGAAAAGGAATGCACCCCCTACACATTACACCATGGTTATTAAGTCGTCGACTAGTCGACGATTGGTCGACAAGTCGGTGGCCTGGTAACGACTTGCTCCGGCAAGTCGGGCGCCTGGTCGACTAGTCGTCGACTTGCCTGGCGACTAGTCGACCAGGCGACGGCAAGTCGGGCGCCTTGGGGAGGCGGGAGGCAAGCCTGGGAGGGGAGGCGGCGGCGGCCGACCGGATCCAGACGGATCCGGTGGCGGGGAGCTCCGATCTGGCGCGAGGAGGCCGGATCTGGGCTGGGGCGACGTCGGCGGCGGCGGCGGCCGACCGGATCTAGACGAATCCGGTGGCGGGGAGCTCCGATCCGGCGTGAGGAGGCTGGATCTGGGCTGGGGCGACGGCGGCGGCGGAGGCGTCCGGGTGGAGACGGGGAGCCCGGATCCGCGATGGAGGCGGTGGCGAACGGGTGGAGATGAGGCGGCGACGTCCGGGGGAGGCGGCGGCGTCCGGGTGGAGGCGCGGTCGTCCGGGGGAGGCGGCGACGTCCGGGGGAGGGGCGGTCGTCCGGGGGAGGCGCGGTCGTCCGGGGGAGACGGTGACGACCGGGGGAGGCGCGGCGTTCGGGGGAGGCGCGGCGGAGGAGAGAGAGCCGAGAGTGGGGGGGTGGCGCTCGGAATCGGATGAGAGGGAGCGAGGCAGTGGGGTCACTGGGGGGAGTGAGGGGTATGTGAGGATGATTATTTTGCAGTTTAGCCCTCTTCTTTTTTTAAATTACAATAAAGTCTTTATCTATATATACATATTCATATAACTAATACAAACAGTACCTATCGACTAGTCGACTAGTCGGTCACTAGGAGGGTAGTGTCGACTTGATAACCATGCATTACACACTTCCTTTTTTTGTTTTTCTAATAGTTTCTCATTTTTGTTGTGTGCTTGGGAAATTTAATGCTTTGCAGAGATTAAAAGAGTTACATGCTAAAGAACCATCTGCTGAAGGTAAGATGCTGCGATTAAGCGTTGAAGCTGGTGGATGTTCTGGATTCCAATATTCTTTCTCTCTGGATAATAAGAAAACCTCAGAAGATCGGTAAGTCAATTATCCTGACTGGTTTTTTTCCAGTTATTTGCACATTCTGTAATTCCTACTCTAAGCATTATTGTGGACTTGTGTATCTTACCAGTGATTTGTGTAGTGTGTGACATCATACTTTCATCAATATCTTTTTTTGTCTCAATAATTGTTGTTATACTTGTAGGGTCTTTGAGAAAGATGGTGTTAAATTGGTTGTGGATGACATCTCATACGACTTTGTGAAAGGTGCCACTGTGGATTATGAGGAGGAACTTATACGCTCGGCGTTTGTGGTTAGTTTTAAAGTTTAGCTTTTTGTTTCTTGAATTGGAACGTTTTTACCAAGGAAATCCGGTAGGTCATATGTTCTGCCAGATACTACACTAGCTAGTTTATAAAGATGTTGGACAATAAATTCTCCTAGTGTCCATTTTGTTTCTCATGAATTATAATTTCAGTGAGAGTTTAATGGGCTCATGAGGCATATATTATTTAGATACAGTAAAGAATAAAAAGGTTGGAAGAATGTCCAACTGAACCACCTACTACCTTAATATAAATTGAGGAAATAATATTAGCTTGGTCTTTTCTAGGTAAAAAGAAGAAATTTTTAAGAGATACGTATGTCTGATTCTTATTACTCCAAGACCCTTTGCACTAAAAACAACAGTTGCATGTCTATTTCTGTCCAACTTGATTGTAGTTTTTCACAGGTCATATGCTGGTGTTGTTTGTAACTGATGACATTAAAATAGTAGTGATTGCTTGAATGTTGACAGAAAGTATGGAACAAGATTTCCAAAGCCTGAGCCTCATTTTTAAGTCTTGAGGTCTATCATGACCACTCTGTAGGATTACTGATTTAGTAGCAGTGTAACACATGATTCCTTTTTTGTTTTTTCATTTTTGAGGTCCTTTATAATTGGCTCTTTTGCCTTCCCCGCAACACATCACACATGTTTCATGTGGTTCCGCTTCTTATTGCTCCTAGTGCTCATATTTTTCTTCATGACAAGTGCACACATGGTTTTTCTTTTCTGAGATTTGTTTTTTTTGGGGGGTTGGGGGGGGGGCGGTGGTTGGGTTGGTGTTTGAATGGAGGTATGGGATATATTTTTTACTCACGGGTATGAAAACGGAGGAAACTTTTTACCCATCGGGTAAACGGGTACGGGTATGGGTGAGCTCCACCCGTACCTGTTTACCCGTGAGTTCACGATTTGACAGGTCGAATGCTATGTATGTGTGAAAATTACTTTCTTAAAGACATATATTTGATGTGAATATGATGCTTATATGTATGTGTGAATTTGAATGTGATGCTTTTATATTTCCTAGCAATAACTGCTGTTTTATGTATCTGTCATTAATTTAATTCTCATACGTTGACTCTCAGTTCGCGGGTAAACGGGCATGCCCGTGGGTGACGGGTACCCGCGGCATTCATGGGTAAACAGGCATGCCCGCGGACGACAGGTATAGGCGAGGTTCTTCGCCCGTCGTCCTTTGCGGACATACCTGTGGGTGTAAATCAGAGTCGCGTGTATGGGTATGGGCAAGCACTACCCGTGCCCGTTACGCCCGATTGCCATCCCTATTGGTGTACGCCTGTGCTTTGGTTGTTAGGGAGAGGTAGTTCTTAGAAATGCTTGTCTACCTTGCCACTTCGAATTTCGTGCTACACAGAACACATTCAACATGAATGTTATAAACTTCAAATTCAGAATGTCTTGTATTTATAAATTGTTTACAACTTATATGTGCCTATATGATATGCAGGTTTCAACAAATCCAAGTGCCGTTGGGGGCTGCAGCTGCAAGAGTTCTTTCATGGTCAAATAGTTTCAACTTTATTAACTTGCAGAGATAGGTAGCCTGTAGTAGCATTCTGTAGTGAAATATACTTCGTTGGTACACGTGTACAATTGGCATTTTTGGTAGATTCCAAAAATACTCCTTTATGAATGTTTTTGCTGTTAGAAATATCATCACAAACATATGTATTTCTTTTACCTTGTAATGACAAGTTTGAATCATTTGGCCTTTGGCATTTATTTCTATGTTCCTTCCTAAATAAGATATTCTTTTGTAATATTTATATGACTGAATATATTTGAGAGTTTTGAGTATTAATCTAAATTTATTCGTTCTCTGATTGTAATAACATTGCCACCATGCCACTGTTTCTCCAGTAATATCTCTTTAGTTCGATATATGTTCCTGTGGACACTACGATTTTTTTTATGTTCTGCTCAGTCTTCGCCATATGTGATGTGTCAAATTGTTAATAATTGCTATTGTACGAAGTTAACTGTGCTATAAATTCATCTTCAACACCTTTCCAAGCTTCGATTATACTGCCAAATAGCATTAGTGTATTATGTAATGTATGCTAATAGTCATGTTGATAAAAAGAGTGGATTGCATGAAAGAATAAATTTCATGAGAGCAAAGCGTCACTTGCACCGCTCAAAACGGTTTAAAACCAGTTTCAGTTTTTGACTTCTTTTTTTTTTTACTATTTAGTAATTCCGTATTTTTTTTTGGTATTTTAAGATTTTTGGGCTTTTTACCTTTTCTTTTTTTCGTATTCCTTTGTATTGTCTGTGATGGACTAACATATTTTTTCTATTTTTAATTTTTAAAATTTAATTATACCAAATAAACCAACTTAGCTACAGTAAAAAAATCCATAAATTAACGCCAAATTGAGCGCTATCAGTTTGACATTTTGCAAGATCATCCATGTGGTTTATTTGAGACACTTATGGTTTGTTTTCATTGTCCATGCCATAACTCTCTCACTTCACCAGCTTTATATAATGGAGAAAGTCAAGAATATGACAACACCCTTCGGACTGTTGTTGATCTTCTTCTAGCATCTTTTAGAAAATTCATGGTAAAATAGTATCAAAGACACTGTCCTCTACTTACCACTCTTTGTTGGTTAATTTTGGTCAAAAATCAACCGTGAAGTGACAAAGCTATTTAAGTGCACAACGATGTGCTCCTCCAACAAACTTTAAGCATAGGAGATGTTTCTCTCTTTTTCTACAAAAAAAAAAAACTTCGTAGTACATATATGTATTGTGTAGTTTACTAAAAAAAAGATTGGTTTCACGTCTTATCCACGAGATGCAATAATAGTCACAGTAACCCTGTGACGCTAGCAGATCAATATTCAACACAGATTATGAATATCGCTCCAAGGATTAGTTGTATATGAATTCTGTGCAATAAGTTCATCTTAAAATTGTACTACTGTACAGTTTGCTTTTCTGATTATCTCCATTTGCAGCCTAGTATTGGGGTGGGCGTGATGAACTGTGGTGCATGAAGTACCCTCATGATCACCCAAGTTGCTAAGATAAGAACATCTCCACTGGTACATATTTGGGTACATATAAAAATGATGTGCAATGATGAACCTGTAAAACAGGGCATAAGTCTGAACTTGCAAAACTTTCCTTCTCAAACTCGATCAGCCTACATGCTAAGAGAATTATGTACTTGCAATTTGGAAAGTAGGGAAACTAGGCTAATTGTTTTTAATGGATTAACTATCAAAAAGACTTACTAACCACCTTCAACGAGTTTGTTGATGTTGATAGTCAGTAGTTTATCCGTTATTATGTTGTCCTCACGAAAAAGGATCCATATTTACAGATGCATTCTTTGTTACTTAGTTCTCTTCTGTTGGTTTGTTGTTTTGGGAAGAAAAAGCTACCATTTAATTATTTAGAGCAACAGTACAGTAGTCCAATTTGCTGGAAAGAAAGCCAGTCAGTATTTTAAGCTAAATCGAAGTAAGGCCCTTAGTACATGATTGATTTTGTTAAACTATTTTTGCTTCCTGATTGCGTGATCTTCTGCCATGCTTTACCTCAAACTCAGCAAATCCCAGGCAGTTGCTCGAAATCTTTGATGACCACACATTTTGGTATTTGTGAGGCATTCCCTGATCTAAGTAGTATACAAATTCCCACAGGACAAAGTAGCAGTCTGTTCAGTGAAACCTTTGCATAACAAGATCTCTGCATGTGACGATGTCAATATTATTAGAACATGACACTGGTCAACGGATTATTATTCTATAAGAATATTGTCTTTATTGAATAATAAGTCATATCAGAGTTGCACAGCAGAGCAATAACTAGAGACATTGTATTATTATAATAACCAGCTACACATGGCTAAAGTCTTTAATAGACTAATTACTGACTAACAACATCCATAAAACACTAACATAGAAGTTCAATCCTAGGTCCTAATTATACAAATACTGGATAACAATGGAGACACGAATTATTTATATATACCTTGACTCTCTGAGACGAGGTACTAAAGGGTGCCTACTCATCCCAACTGCCGAATGGGACGTCCACCTTGGGCTCATCCTTGAGATGATCACCCTCATCCCATGCAACATTATCTGCACTTGTAAATCCCTTGTCTAACCCAAGATAATATATGGCCAAATTGGGACAAAAGGGTTTAATAGCAAGGGTAAGTATACGTACTCAACAAGCATTCTTAGCAATGTATGTAATTTTTTATGACTAACCTCATGATGATCAAGTTTCCTATCCGAATCTATCCTCCGTAATAAAATAAGTTGTTAAGTTAGAAAGGAAAACTTGGTTGTTTTAGTATTTCAAATACTACAATTCACTCAGATGAAGAGAAAGACTCCTAGTCAGTCCCATAGTCTCTAGTCTAGGAGACATGCATGGATTCATAGTTTATTTAGCACTACGCAGGCTTATATTACTGTATTCATAGCTACTCTAAACTCATTGCAACTGGGTCATTCGTATTTTTGTAGATGCGGTGCCGAGTTAGAGTACAGAATGTTTCCCCCTAGTTCCATTATTATATCTCCACCTGATTATAAATAATCGTTGGTCGGGGGTGGTCTAACCCTCACCTGATACTCCACGACGCTAAATATAGGAGTCAGGCTCACCACTTCTGAGTTCTTGCTAGTTCTGGGTTAGCTTATTTGGATCTACCACTTCTGGGTCTGCACCAGTTCTGGTTCTTCCAAACTACCTATTTATATTACATACCCTTGTGGAGAATATAACAACGTTGTAGGATAACATTTTCTACTCGTCAAAAATGAGGCAATGGTTGATACTAAAATACGGCTCCATACATGTGTGAGAGTTGTTTAGTTCTTATATTATAACTATATGTAGAGGGTCCCAAACCTTCTCATTCTCTACCTGACTAGGGTACCTTCTACCCTCCTGTTATACATAACTTATAGTCCAACTGCTCATTCAGTTGGCTCTATTCTTCTCTAAGCCCTTTTCTTTTCTCCTCTAACCACCATTTCTTTGAAAGTCATTTTAATGCAACAGGTAATAATATATAATGTAAAAGTAATTTTTTTAAGTAACATAAACTACTCATAGTGATCAAAGATGAGCTTGCCTGTACGTGTAGTATGACTCTGCTTCAACTGTGGCTTGTAAAGTTTCCTCCTCCTATCTTGGTTCGTCCTCTATATTACGTAGCATATTTTATGTCTTAAGCAATCTGAATCAATGAACAGTTATATTGTATTATAGTGTTGTGTCCTCTATTAAGGTTTTATCTTTTTTTTAATTTTTTGTACTTTCACTGATTTTTAGTTTCGTATAGTATTGATTTTATTGCTGTTGGATGTATTTTCCATAAGGGTGCTTTTTTATATTTTCATTGCGTCCATATATATATATACACATTTATGTATACACACACATATGTTTGTATACGAATATGCATTTACTAGAATTTATTCAGACTTGGTGTTTTAGTTTGACCTCAAAATGGCCCCAAACTACCCTGGGTTCATCCTCACACATAGCTCAAATCCTCTATAACCAGCCCAACACTCCACACATGCATGATCGGCCCGACTCACTCACGGCCAGCCTACACACACATGCACACTCAACACCCACACACACTGTACACATGCACACTCCTCTCTCTCCCCTGTTCCCTCCTTACTGACGCATCGCTGCTGGCACTCATGCCTCCATCATGGTCCCGCGTTGCCTTCCCTTCCCTTCACCATCGCCCGCTGGTGCCGATGGTGGTGGATCTAGGCGTGGCTCCACTAGATCAGGAGCCTTCCTTCCAGACGTTGTCATTTCCCCTAGATCCCTTGCGGTTCCCATGCCTCTTCTTCTCCACATCCGGTCGGATATGGTGCCAGTGGTGGTGGATCTAGGCACGGCCCCCACCAGGCATACACCTCCCTTCTACTCCCAAGCTAATCATGATTATACCTTTTTGGTATTTTTTTTGCCTTCTTACAGTTTATTTTTTTATTTAAGTTTTCCCTAGATTGATTTGGCCTGGGATTTGGAGGTGATGGTGCTACCCCATGGTTGAACAAGCCGTGATAAGGCCTGGAGGTTCTACATGCGCCGGGGAGCATGAAGGATCCACTAGGCAGGCATAGGCGGCCATCCATGGTTTGACCCTCGCTATTGTGAGCCAGCGATGCTACGAGTCATAGCTCTACTTGGCCAGGGCAAAGAATCCCAACCCCTTTTTCCATGCTATCTCCTACCCAATTTGCTTGCACCACCTATATGGCGAAATGCTTGACCAGAGGATTTGGGGAAGGAAGGGACAAAAGAAATGTGGGGTTCCCTACCCGATTTCATTGGGTTTCAGTTCAGCTGGTAGCTGTGGTCCTTCCCAGATGCTCTCCCTAAGTGGCTCGCCTACTCCTCGGCCTCCTCTGGTTTTAGTCCCCTTCTTGTTCCAAAGCCACCTAGGATGTGGCTTGCCTTCTCCTCCTCGATTATTCCCCAGCTACCTTTCTGCTTCCTCCTCCTTCCCTAACCTTGCCATGGCAGCTTCAAGCCCTCATTCTTCCTACTCTCATCTCCGCTTGGGTTGAATTTGGAAGGATATGTGGGTGGAATTTTGGGGTGCTATGTGAGCTCCCTCTAGCGGTTCAGGGAAAGTGAAAGGAAATGTGCTCTCTCTCTCTCAGGCTGGATATTTCCCTTATCCGCCTAGGATCCTACCTATCGATCGAAGGGAGTTACTCCTGGTGAAAGGGAAATGTGCTCTCTCTCTCAGGCTGGATATTTTACTGTGTTCTGGTGAAAGGGAGTTACTCCTTATCGACCGAAGGTCCTTGGGGTTTATGGCATTGTGGCTTGGTTTGTTTTTATGGTGGTAAGTTTGGTGAGGTTGAAAGTGGGTTCTGATATGGTTTTCGCTGGATGATGAGGCCCACTATAGCGAGAGTTATCGATTGGCCCTGGACGGGCTAGTATCTTGATGAGCGTTACCCTATGCATTTTGATGGGAGAGGGTGCCGATGGCAATCTTCTTTCTCTCTTACTTTTTCTGGTTGATCGCTCTTTGAATTTTGGTTTGTTTTTCTGGTGTAGATTCTTGGCACTGACTCACTTCCTACTGGCACAGATGGCTTAATTTACCATTCCAATGTGTAATTAAATATCTATTGTATGTGGTTGAAAATGTATAATGTATTCTAATAAATATTGTAACCTTGTAAATTTTATGATGTAAACGATACATTTGTATTATGTCTTAATCTTGTCATTTATGTTCTTGTATTATTCAAATGCTTAGGAATTTCCACCATTACTTGGTAATTCATGTAATTGAGTTAATTATATTTTTCTCATTTGCTACTTAATTAATTTTGATTAGTTTAAATATGCTGATTTAGGTCCAGTAAAAGTAAGGAATTCAAGCCAACAATTTGTCACACTTGACATTTCTTGCAATAGTCAATAATTTCACTTTGAATTCAAGCCTCTTGTCATAAAATACATCATTGGCAAAAACTTCACGACAAGATTCAAAGAAAAGTTCACAAGATCTCACACTAGCCACTATGCTTATGATTAGTTAAGATCAATCAAAGAGAAAATCTTGCTCGAATACAACTTGTAGGCCGATGGCGAAGATCAGAGGGGGGGCATGAATGATCTTTGCCTCTTTATCTACTTCAACAAAATCAACCCCCTTAGAATACGAAAGCTTCTTCACTTCAATAGCTAGAGAGAGCTATGAAGATCAAATGTACAACATAAACAACCTTCAAACAAAAGCCAAATAGCCAAGGAAATAACCCAAGTACAAGACGATCCAAGTTGTCATTGAGCCAATCTGACCGCAACTTATGACTGGTCTGACCGGGCCTAAGCAGTCTAACAACTGGGACAATGATGGTCTGATCACAAGTCTAATGCCAGTCTAACGATCCCTTGCTAACAGACTTAAAAACCTTTTGGATCAAAACTTAAATATCAAGAACTTACTCAAATATCATCCAAACATCTCCAAAATTTGCATGAGACATGTTCAAGGCATTAGGGACCTAAATCAATCAAGAATCACAAGGTTCTGAGGCTCAGGTTTACTAATTTGAAGAAAATCAAATCTACTTGTCAAGAACACCCAAAACTCTAAAATCTAAATTAGTTCTTGCTCAGAGTTTCTAATCAAGAGAATGATCTAGATCTACTTCTACATATCACATCAAACTAATCTAGATGTGAATTTGGGATAAAACTATCTTGACCACGAAGCAAAGAGGAGAAAGACTTTAGCGAATTTTGATATCTATTGATAGTTAGAGATGAATATTTACAGCCACTCCTTAGCTACTCACAAAGCCTCTAGCCACTCACAAAGCCTAATAATGACAAAAATGTCAAGACAAAGAGCTACAACATATCTCCTAAGAATTTTTTTCCAAGAACCCTAACCTCCTCTACTTGGCCTAGCTCAGCCCATTTTCCCTTTTAGCCTAGCGTTAACCCATGCGCTGTCCACCGTCTAGAGGCACCTTACCTGTACCCTCTTTTTCGTCTTCTCGATGCGAAGGTATATTTTGGTCGAAGGTGTCTGCTCTCTCGTCGCTTCACCGCTGTAGTTGACATGTGTGGCCTACTTGTCGGGCATCTTCTTCCACCTCAGATAGCCACCATTAGTGCTAAGCCTCGACACATAGTGACCACATGCACGCCTAAAAATCCAAGTCACCCCACACCTCCTTAAGCATCATATTCAATGTGCCAGGCCGTCCCCTCCTTTGCTCTGTAGACACTGGCATGTGGGGTGGCTCTGGACCGCCTTTTCATGAGATTTCGAATTCGTCCATGAGTCATCGCCGAGCCTTACACCCTCCTCTTGCCCTTTAAAGCCATGCCAAGCCTATCTTCTCCTTCTACTTCTCTCGATGTCTCCATTTTGACCTTTTCCTGTGAGCATTCCCTCTAGTTTACTAGAATGCCCTCATTGTTTATAACTTTGGTGCACACCCTCTACCGAGGTCACCGTCATTTCCAATGAGCCCTTGCCTTCTTGATTGCATCACTTTGCACCATTTCCTCTTCAAAGTAAAATCCCTCAAGCTATTTCTTCTTCAAGAGTACTGGTATTCAAAAGCTTTCATTCCACTAGCTACTAGAAGCTTTGAAGATCATATTTTCTCACCAATGAAGAAAACAGAGTTTAGCTCCTCTGGACTAGTCAGACTACTATGGTAGAGCTGTTGGACTAGTCGAGCTGTCTGACTGACCTCCAGTCGGACTACAGACCTAGGAGTGGTCAGATCACACCCCTGTTCCTAGAATTGGAAATGTAGCCTGAGCCAAAACAAAAAATGGTGCAATCTTCAAAATACATATCCAAATGATTTGAAAATTTGCACATACCTTGCAGAAGATCTCAAGAACCTAATACTTTTAAGGATCGTATAGATCTTAGCTAAAATTTTAACCTTTTCTCAAGACAAGCAAAGTTGCACCAAAACTGAGCAAAACTAAAGAACTTGATATATGACTTTCTCGTGGGTTGAGGATGGCCAAGATATCTCTAGATGAGTTTTCACATATCACAGCAAGTAAGTACACCCAAATATTCAAGGCCAAAACCCTAGGAACAATATATCACTAGAAGGGCTCCAAGGTATCATTATTGGTCATGCGACATGGGTCAATGTGCAGGTTATGGGGGGCGCACATCCCCTGGAATCACATGCCCACCTTGCTAGCATTAAATGTAGTTGCTTTGATTGCTGCTATCTGTTCCCCATCGTGCTTTTATTGTTCGCCTTTTCCCCATCGTGCATTTGCTGTGTAGGATGGGTCATCGAAATGATCAAAGCGGTTGTGGTAGCACACTGGTCACATCAAGCAACCAAGGCGGTGAAGATGGAGTAGTTAGAGGCTATAGCAAGTGATGGAAGGTGTTGGAGGTCACTGACACATTCATGAATGCCCTCGACCCATCGGCTGTAACGAATGAGCTATTGGATTCTCTCAGCGTGACGGCAAGATTTCCTCCCATGAGCTCATTTGCCTTTCCATAGGTGATGAGGTCACCCCATGACTGTGGGAGGGTGAGACACTAGTTTTTGTAGCCTACTTTGATGCCAGGCTCTACATCCCTGCCGTGCACTTTGTGGGTGATCTCCTCCACATGTATGAACTGGAGCTACAACAGCTAACACTGAACGCCATCGCGTGCCTTGCTTGTACTCCTAGGTGGCCTATTGGGAGGATGTCTGTCGAGACCCGAATATGCAAATTCGGACTCTTTGTGTATACTGCACTAGTCCAGAATCACGCTAGTGCACACAGTTAAACATAGATGACATAACAACTACAGACACGCTAAATAAAGGGAAACTCAAATAATAATAAATCTCAAAAGTACGACCTTATGGCCAAGTTTACAATATCACTAGCCCGAAGGGCTTAAAGTCTAGCAGCGGAAAGAACAGAGTAAGCGTAGTAGCCATTCGACATGCCCACAGGCAATCGATTGGGGAGCAAAGTCCTAATTTGTGAAGTCGCTGAAGTATCCTCCCTCTGGTACCTCCTGTTGGTAATACTCCTCCTCCTCAACTGAGCAATATGGGCGTAAAGCCGTGAGTACATTGGTACTCAGCAAGTCATTTGTAGCAAATGAATGCAATATAATATGCAAGGCTTACCAATGGAGGGCTGAAATGTCAATTTACATAAAATGACATTTTAAAATAAATACAATAGATTGAAAGTGAACTTTAATGGAAATAGTAATAAATAAATAATCAACGGAATTGAAATTAAACCACTTATGAACCTCCCATCCACAAGCTAAACAACCAGTGAACTACCCGTTCACTTCCCAACCATAACCACAAGTTTCTATGAAAACACTACCCCTCGTGTGAAATCATCAAGCATTGTCCATAACCGAGGACACGGCTATTAGAATAGTTTTACACTCTGCAGAGGTTGCACAACTGTACCCACACAATGTGATTAGTCTTGATATAAGGAAATCACAATAAGGCCTTTACAATATTCAACCTCAACTCAATCCCGCCCGCCAGGGTTTTGCATCATACCCCCCTTGCGCCTCATGGAAATCAGCAACTATGTTCATAACAATGGCGAGATCAAAATTGAAATATTACAAATTAATCAGCTAGGTCTATTCCATACTAGACATGTGGATTGCACGGTAAAGCTCAGATCAATGGTGCATAAAGTTAAGTCCTTAATGTTACTCAGGTGAGTCTTCCACATCCCACGAAGTGAAATTCACACTTCCCCCTTTACTGCACGATCACTCGCCCAAGTGCAAAATCAAGTTTGTATAACCCATGCCGATGACACACCAATGCCATAGCACAAATTTTATAATAGTGGCACCAACCACAATTCCATATCTTATTAACTTAAATTAATTATTCACATACGATGTTAAACCTAACGTAGCATAAGCACGGCTAAGCATACTACTCGTATCTCCCCTGTGACATCTAGTATGGTACCACTAGTAATTTTCCAACCTAAGGTGACAATGACATTATGGCATTCAAATCATCAAGGAGCAGCAATTCAATTTGGGTTGATAACTACCAAGTACAAAGGTTTATAATTAAATAGCGATGCAAGATAATTTAAAATAAAATAATTAAATAATATATTGCAAACTGGGTTCAACATGTTCAAAGAATATGACTTGCCTTGGTTATGCCCAGCGAGGTACTCGGGATCTTCTGGCGTCGCTCCTACTCCTTCGAAATCGGAATCTAACGAGAGAGAAAGCGATCGAACAACAAAAATAACATCAAATAAAATTCACATAAACTCTAAAAACCTTGAAACTAGAACCAAAAGATAGAGCTCAATTTTAGATGAATTTAGCAAAAAGAACAGGGTCAATCGGAGCTAGGACGGAGAAGAACGGGCTCTCTGAAAATTAAATCTAAAGAAAATACTAAAAATTTGGAAAAGAAACTGTGTTGTGGACTCGGTGCACAGGAAGTCGAGTTCAGGGTGGACTCGGTCCATAGAATAGTATGCGGGATTGATGACGTGGCAGATTACTGTGCTGACACGTGACACGTATGACGTGGCATGCTGATGTGGCGTGACGTGGCACTAGGGCTGACGTGGCTTGGCACATGGCTAGGGCTGACGTGGCTAACTCGGGCGTGGCGGCGGCGGCGGGATCTGACAGTGAGGGAGGGGACGCGTGGCAAGATTCGATCCATCAAACCAGATCTGGATCGACGGTGGCAATCGAGCGATCGGGCCGTCGAATGACAGACACGTGGCGGCCTGATGCGCGAAGCGTCGCGGGTGCGCGATGCGCGGCGCGGTGGACACGAGGTGAGAGAGGCGGCGAGGCGACGGCGGCTTATAAAGGCACGCACCTCGAGGATGTCCGGCTAGGGCACGACGCGACGGGGAGTTCGGCTCGGAGACAAAACGCACAGGTGCGGCACGTGGATGGTGGGGATGGGGTCGCGAAGGATCGGACGGTGAGGGCAGATTTTACGGATGAACAGTACGCATGGCACGGATTGCTGACACGTGGCATGGAGAGGGATCAGGCGCCGTGGGGTGAGTCCGGGTGCGAGATCAGGCGATGCGTGGCAGGGGAGGAATCGGACGGCGGTGCGAGGCTGGGCCGGCCTGGTACTGTTCATTGGATATTCCTGAGTTTTATTTTTTTTTTCAGAAATTCAAGTAAAACAAAAAAAGCTCTAGAAAATAGCAAATAAATTCCAAAAATTCAGCAAAAATTCTAGAAAAATCCTTGTGACACCAAGAACTCAAATAAGATATTTTTAGCTTATGTTAATATTTATTTTAATCATATTAAATTCTTTTAATTTCTAAAAATACAAATTAAGCTTTATTAATTCCACAAAAATCCCAAATATTCATTTTTAAAATAAGGACTTTAAATTCTTTTGAAACTCAGGATGTTACAATGTCCATGCCATTGTGGTAGTCTTCGCATCCATGCATGACGTGTGGTGCCAGTCGGAGCACCTAGGCAGGGACAGTACTCGAACTTATGTAGCGTCAACTTTCAGCTTTGTGGCGCTATTTCAAAGGGCTTCCCTTCATATTCCATACAGATGAAGTGGGAGTCCCACTAGCTGCAGAGGTGATTTTACCACAAGATTGAGCATGACAATAGCCTTCGCTTCACCGGGTGCACCGTGGACTTCATCCAGTCACCCCCACATGAAGCTTGAGCGAGAAGACAAGACACACGCCTAGAGGCATCTCGTGGTCATGTTCCACTTGAAAATGCAGAACTGCACCAAGGAGTTCTACATGCTCTGCCTTTGCCTACTGGCTCATCGCTAGGAAGTGAAGACAGGGCCCACACAGGGCGACAATGTGTGACCCTCGTTGACGACGCTAGTGAAGCCCACGGGTCTAGGTAAGGTTTTTGCCCTTTGCCTCTGACATTCTTGCTAAGCATCCTGCCACTGGCTAACCCTGCACCCTTGTAGTTCTTTCCTTGGTAGAGGCAGAATGCACGGTGGCTGTGTTCCTTGGGCCATGTATCTTCAAGGAGGTCTCAACTAACGTGAAGCACAGGCTACCAGTCTTTTGTCTTGCATCAACACACATCCTAAACCTTTGCGAGAGGCATCACAATAGATCTCCAAATCCTTATTAATGTCTGGCAATACTAACACTAGGGCTGTAATCAAACACTCCTTTAGTTTTGGAAACTCTTCTCGCATACTAGTGTCCAAACAAACTTCTTTTCATTCTTTAACAACTGTGTAAGAGGCCTACCTACACTAGAGAATCCTTTAATGAATCCACGGTAATAACCGACCATTCCAAGAAAACTTCTGACTTGCATCACTGATGACAGTGATTTCCATCTAGCACATCTTTAACTTTTCCAAGGTCTATTGCAACTCCCTTTGCTAACATGACATGGCCTAGGAAAGTGACTTCCTTCATCCAAAACTCACACTTGTTGAACTTGGTATATAGCTTGTGCTTTTTGAGCTTTTACAAAGCTAATCTCAAATGCTCCTCATGCTCTTTCTCATCCTTAGAGTAAATCAAAATATTATCAATAAATACGATAACAAACTTGTCCAAATACTCTATGAACATATTGTTCATCAGGTACATGAAATAGGTTAGGGCATTGGTTAATCCAAAAGATATCACTGTGAACTCGTACAAACCATAACAAGTTGAGAAAGCTTTTTTAGGTATGTCCTCTTGATGAATTTTTATCTTTTTGTATCCTGACATCAAGCCAATGTTGGAGAACACTCTAGCTCCTTTTAGCTGATTAAACAAATCGTCAATTCTGGACAAATGATGCTTATTCTTGATAGTGGTCTCATTGAGTACTCAGTAATCCACACAATACGCTGACTACCATCTTTTTTCTTAATGAACAACACTAGCATTCCCCACGAAGACGATCTAGGTTTGACATAACCTTTGTTCAACAATTCTTGAATTTGCTTTTTTAATTCCGCTAACTCATTGCAGCGTCCAATACAATCTTTTGGATATCGGCGAAGTACTAGGTACTAGCTCAGTCGAAAACACAACTTCTCAGTCTGGTAGCACTCTAGGGAGATCAACTGAAAACACATCAGGATACTCCTTGACAACTGGCATATCTTCTAACACAATCCTTTGCTCTGGCAAACCATAACCTTCTTTGGCTGACTCATGCTGGCTGCAAAATTTACTTTTCTTCCTTCTGAACCGATCAAGGTAACGACTCTGCTTCCACAATCCAACACTGCTTGTTGCTTCTTAAGCCAATCTATTCCCAAAATTACATCTAAAGATTGAATGTCCAACACAATAAGATCGGCTGAGAACTCCACTCCTTGAATGGTTATCTTGACTTCAGGACAACCTAGGTTTGTACTCAACTCAGAGCCCGGGGATTGAACCAAAAGGAAAGATCCAAGCACAACAATTTTCAACCGTTGCTTTAAGGCAAAACTCTGAGAAACAAATGAATATGAAGCTCCAGAATCAAACAAAACTGTGGTAGGGACTGAATTTACTAAGAACTTACTGAACACAACATCTAGTGATGCTTGGGCCTCCTCTGCAGTGACATGGTTCACTTGACCTCGCATAACTGACTGGGGCACCCGATTGGCTTGACCTGACACTTGAGGTGATCCACATTTTGATCCTGAAGTGGGGGTCTGATCTGGCATAGCTCCCAAGCTGAAACGAACTGATGTAGGAGCTTGTCTGTTGTTCATTGCTTGACCCAATGGGATGGGATCCTGACATGAACTGATGAGGTGATGGGGTTGGCGTCCTAAAACCTGACTGCTGTGGCATACGAGCTGCTTGGTATGTGTTGAAACGAGCTTTCTGAGATTGATGCAGCTGTGATCCTTATTGCATCATTCTTCTCTTGTGAGACTCCTCTAACTCACGGTGACTTTCTTCAATAAGCATTACTTTATCTACCATTTTCTAAAAACTGGCATAATCATTTCCCACCACTTAACTTTGAGCTCTAGGTTCACCCCTTTCTTGAACCTCTTCTGACGGGCATCATCATTCGCAATATCCTCTGGTGCATAACATGCTAACTGAGTGAATTTATTAAGATACTCACTCACTGATATGTTCTTTTGCTACTACTCACGGAATTCCTCTTTCTTCATTTCGATCACCCCATCCAGAATATGGGCATGATGAAATGCTGCTATGAACTCAGCCCAAGAGATGTTGTCTTGATCCTCATGAGCAGTGCAGTAGTTCTTTCACTACTCTGCAGCGGCTCTCTCCAACTGATGGGCAGCGTAGAGCACATTCTCGTGATCAATGCACTGAGCGAGGTTCAATTTCTTCTCAACTGAATGAATCCAATCATCTGCCTTCAAAGGCTCAAAAGATCATGCATAGGTGGGCAGTCTCGTCCTCATGAACTATGCAAACTTGGATTGTTGTCTAGCTGGCTGAGGTGCAACTGCTTCTTGATTCTGCTGATTTATCATGGCATTCATGTTCTGCATCATGGTGTGCATCAACTATGCTTGGGCTGCCATGAACTGACTGAGAGCTGGACCCAATCCCGTTAGCATTGCTTGCAGTACTTGAGTTGATGGATTGGCGATGCTGCTTTCTAGGCCTTAGTTCATCTGACTACAACCAGCTAAGTTTCGGGTATCAACCATCTTTTCACTACTCTAAAGGGAAACAGAACTACTGAGAACTAACTTCACAAGGCTCAAAAGGTGAGAGGGAAAAGCATAAATAAGGGGTAAACTCGTCTACAAGGGTTTTTGCTAATGAAAATCGTAAACTAAGCAAACACTTAGCCGAAAAGGCTAACAAAAGAAGCAAATACATTACTCAAATAAAGGTTTTGATATGACTACAATATGATGCTTTTAGGGGCAATGTTGTAGCTCACATCACACAACTGCAAATAAAACCAAAACTTAGAGAAGTCCTCGCCATCCTCCAGTCCTATTGTAGAAAGCTTAAGACATCTAAGGCATTATACAGGAAAAAAGTCAATTCAAGGATTTTAGAAAAGTAAATTTTGAATAAGACAGAAAGCAAGAACCTTAAGAAAGGGGAAAGAAAGTAAAGAGTTTACTATATATCCAGTTTGATTGGTTTGATTTAAAAAATAGATTTTTAAATTTGGCTAGGGCGACCACCTAATTAGGGCTTCGTTCTACAGTCGATATGGCTCTAATACCACCTCTATCGAGATCGAATATGCAAATTCAGACTCTGTATGTATACCGCACTAAACCAGAATCGCGCTAGTGCACACAATGTAACATAGATGAAATATCAACCATATATACGATTAATAAAGAAAAAGACTCAAATATTAATAATTATCAGAGTACAACCTTATGGCCAAGATTACAACTTACTAGACTGAAGGGCTTAAGAAACTAGCAGCGAAAAACAAAAATAAACATGGTAGCCATTCGACATACCCACAAGCAATCGACTGGGAAGAGAAGTCTTAATCCGCGAAGTTATCGAAGAATCCTCCTTCTGGTACCTCCTGCTAATATAGCTCTTCTTCTTCAACTAAGCAACAGTAGGCATAAAACTGTGAGTATATTGGTACTCAGTAAGTCATTTATAATAAAGATGCAATATAATATGTAAGGCCTACCAATGGATGGCTGAAAGGTTATTTTGTAGAAAGCAATAATTTGAAGTAAATATGGTAAATAGATTGAAAGCAAACTTTTAAGAAAAATGATAATAACCAAAAGAATTGAATAGACCGTAAGTGAACTAATTATCCACTTAATAGACCACCAATGAACTACTTGTCTATTTCCCAAAGTTATGCAACCCAAGTTTTATGCAATAACTATCCCTCATGCAAAATCACCGAGTATTGTCCATAACCGAGGATATGGCTATTCAAATAGTTTTACACTCTGCAGAGACTGCACAACTGTATATGTACGATGTGATCATCCTCGCGCTAAAAGGAATCACAACAGGGCTTTTACAATACTCAATAACTACCACGTACAAGTATTTGTAATCAAACAGTAATGCATGATAATTTAAAATAAAATAAATAAGTAATAGATTTAAAAACTAGGTTCAGCACGAGCAAAGGACATGACTCGCCTTGGCCTTGCTTAGTTATGAATTCTTGATCTTTTGGTTGTACTTCTGCTCCTTCGTAGACGTGATCTAACGAGAGATAAATGAACGTGGCATAAAATAAAATAAAATAATAAAAATGAACTTCAAAAACTTTAAAACTCAAATCAAAAGATAGAGCTCAATTTAGATGAATTTAGAAAAAAGAATGTGGTCAATCGGAGCTAGGACGAAGGAGAATAAGCTCTTGAAAAATTAAATCTAAAGAAAAATACTGAAAAATCAGAAATTCTACTATGTTGTGGACTCGGTGCATGGAATAATGGGTCTACGGCGGACTCAGTTCGTGGAACAGTTAACAGTGCAACTCAGTTGTTGACATGGTGGCTAGGGCTGACGTGGCACCAAGATGACTTGGTTGGCTGATGTGGCATCCACGTGGCATAACAGTGGCAACAACGTAGGAGTAGGGCTTGCGTGGCTGCTGAGATGGTGGTTGAATCGACTGCTGACTCAGCCGAGGACGATTAGACTAGGTCCAAGGGGACAATCAGATGGTCCAACGATGATCGGATGGGCGGGGACGATATGATTGACGGAAGAGGTGACGATGATCGGATGGTTCGAATATGATCGAACAGTCCAGAGGGCTGAGGACGTTTGGATGCTCCGAACAATGATGACATGTGTAGCTCAGTGGTCGTAGGCGTGATTGAATGACACCGAGTGGTCGAAGGCGCTACGTGGTTTGAGGCTGTGTGGTCGTGGTCGTAGACTGGCTAGTCCTGGACATGGTCGGATGGCTTTGGTGGTCAGATGGCTGCGGTGGACTTGGGACTTACCGACGGTGGGTCGGGCGAAGTTGAGATGGCGGCGACGAAGTGCGGCTTGCCAGCGGCGGCGGTAGAGAGATCGAGGGCAACAGCGGGGTGTGAACAGTGAGGGCACGACCGCTATTTATGGTGCAAACGCCCAAGAGGCGGGATCGGGTACGACGACGTGTTCGACTTGGAGACAATAGTAGAACAAACCGACTTAGTCACGAACGCCGAGGCGTAGCTAAGACGGGAACGGTGACGTCCGCGGGTAGGAGATGGACAGTAGCTAGGATAGTTGATTGTTGACACGTGGCACTAGCTAAGGATCGGATGGCTGAGACATAAAGCATAGATGAATAGTGCCTGGCATGTTCGGATCAGCCAAACGAGATGGCCGATCGGACAACGCAGGTTGCGATGTGCGATGGATGGTTGATATGTGGTGGCAGCCGATCGGACTGGTCCGAATGGTGCAGGATATATTTAGGGATTTCCAGTTTTAGATATTGAAAGAAAACAAATTAAGCTCTAGAAAATAGTAAATAAATCTAAAAAAATCACAGCAAATTCCAAAAAATTCTTTGTGACATAAGGAACCCAAATAAAATATTTTTTAAAAAATATTAATTTTTATTTTATTCATATTAAACCTTTTAAATTAATAAAAAAACTCATTTTAAGCTTGTATTAAAACTAGAAAATTCAAATGGTGAATTTTATTTTATAAGCTTCAAATAAACTCTGAAAATCAGGATATTACAACTCACAATCATATTGTAGATATCTGTGTTTTCATATTACTTCTGAAGCTTAGAATTTATGGTGGCAAGCATGAGACAACTAACTTCAAATGAGTCATTGCAATATTTCTTATACTCATTTCTTTTCAGCACGAGTAGCATCTTTAGTTGGATCGTCAGGATATGAAATCTCTAGAACATATTCCTTATTTTCTTGTTTGAGAACAATTCTCATACTCATTCGGGGCATCAATCCTATTCATGAAATTGCCATTAAAAATTTCATCATATTAATCACATTAACCCAATTCTGAACCAATCTGATTGACCCGATTTTTCATTGATAAATCACATTGATCAGTATGGGATATTTCTAGAAAGAACAACTTGATGCTATCAATTCATACCTCCCGCGAACCCTTCTACTATCGCCAAAACCGATTAATCTCATCAACCACTGCCTAAACCAATTCATTAACATGAACTGATCTAAGCTATTATATCATACCAATAATAGATCCAATCTACTACTACCATATATCAACTATATGCGACCAATCCAAATCAAATACTACACATGATGGCTCTAATACCACTGTTAAGATATAGGTAGGCTACACTAGTGCAGATTAAAATTTTCTACTATGTAATATAGGAAGCTATACGAGTAAAAGATCATAGATTATCACCACTAGACGTGCAATGCAGCGAAAGAAGAATTGAAATGGCTAGTTCAATGTAGCGTACATCAGTGTAATGGAAGTAGTCGATTGTCCACGAGGCAGTCATCTCCTCATGATCGTTCTGATCAGCACCGCAGCAGCACTCCTACCAAGGCTATGATAGCTCAATCTATGATAGCTCATCACCAAGGCTATCGTCTCACGATACCAGATTGTGCTCAAGGTGAGAAATATGCCATCCTATGCTAGATCAATTATACATCCGACCCTATGACGGATTACTCAGTTTATGATTGACTCCTCAACCACATTCAGCATAGTTATGCACTTTCTTAATTCAAGCACATTGAGGAGCTCAAAGATATCTCTCTCGTTATATATGAGGGGTAAATTCCATCTTGATCGCTCATATTCCTCTGTATGTTTCATAATAAACTCAAAAGTTATCTTTATGACCACTCTATTACGAAGTAGTGGTTACTGTAAACTATTATATCTTTACTCCTTAAAAAGAAAAGGTTGGTAGTTGGTACGGCCTTTTTCACTCCCTTACGCACTCGAACGACCCCGCTCACGCCTTCCACCCTGAACGACCCGCTCACGCCTTCCACCCCTACAACCGCCGCCGGCCGTCTCTCTCCTGCGCGCTCCAGCCTGCCTGAATCAAGCAACGGCAACAACCAGACAGAGCAACCGCTTGCACTGCGCTACCGTTGCAGAAAGAAAACTTACGCTACTTGCATGCACACGGACACATCCATCGATCGCGCGCCGAGGCAAACAGCACTCACGCCGCTCCTTCGCTCATGCGTCCGGCGTGACAGATCTCGCAATAAAGCAGCGCCCGCTCGTTCGACCATAGCAATCCGTCGGATCGATCGAAGCAGTTTGAAGTGCGGTTGGTTTGGTGAGATGGCAGCAATGGCCGCCGGACGAGGTGTTGCTCCTGGTCTTAGTGCGGTGGTGGCGGCGGTCGTGCTGCTGCTCGCTGGTGGCGCGGACGCCGACTGCTTCGACTACTGCTACAAGAACTGCATCGCCAACGACAGGTCCATGGCCGACTACTGCAACTACGCCTGCGACAAGACCTGCGAGCCGGGCGCGCCCCAGCGGCCCTCAATCGCTGCTGGCGGCGGCGGCGGCGACATGGGCTGCCAGCTCTCCTGCGCCAGGATTTCCTGCAACCTTCTCCGTGCAGGTAAGCAAGAGCCTTATGTTCACGAACACAAATTGAGTTTGCACGCACGTACAGAATTCGTTCGGCAACAATGGTGGAAATTTTTGCAGGTGGCAAGGCCCTGGAAGCCTGCTTCGGGTAGTGCTACGATGGCTGCAAGACCAAGACCCTCCCGAGGCCTCTCCGTGCCAGCGTGCCCACAGCCTTAGGTCCGGTATCGCAGGCCGCAGCCACGTGCGGCGTCGGAGCCCGACGCGGACGACGCCGTCCGTCGGGTGTCGTGGCCCGATGAGCACCCTTTCCACGAGAAGCAGGACACGGTCCAGCCGGCGTCGGAGCCCGACAAGGACGACGCCCTCCGTCCTGCATCAGAGCCCAAAGTCGACGCCTCCGTCCGTCTGACATCGGAGCCGAAAGATGACGCCGTCCGTCCAGCGTCGAAGCCGGGCCGCCCATTCCACGAGAAGCAGGACTCCATTCAGCCGGTGTCGGAGCCCCGTGCTGCGTCGGAGCGCGACGTGGACGACGCCGTCTGGCTCGGCCATTGGGGAGCCAACCCGGGGCCGGAGATCCACGTTCCTCCTCCGGCATCTGTCGTGTAATTAACACGGCGACCATCGACCATGCATCCCGATCGACGCATGCATGCATGGTACGACAGCCCAATCAATAAGCTCTGCAGCACATGCCAGTTACAGTAGATGTGTAGTTTTCCTGTCGCTTGTCTGAACAAACCGTGAACTGAATTGTATTCTGGACGTTGCCTCTGGTCTATGGACAATGGGGCTGTTTGATTTTTATGCCTGCCCCAGATGAACCCTTTTTTGTCTTCGATTAAGAGATATCTCGACAAATTAATTTGGATAAGCAAATAGTACTTCTATTTGCTATACAGAGCTGTGTATAGCAACAAGTTTGCTTGAATCTGTAGGAGCAATCCATATTGCAGGGCTATAACTCCATGAAAATACTTGAGATCTCAGTTATATGCCATACAGAGCAGTGGCTGTTCTACGAGGCATAACTCGCAAGCAGTCCCAATAGCTTTCCAAGAACAGCTACAGAGAAACATATATTGAAGGATGAAATACTCCGAAATTTTACAATCCTATTCTATTCCGAAATTTGATATACTTTTGTGTTGTTGCTTTGAACAATCCTTACAATTGATGCAACTTTGGTAAGATATGGTCGGTTTGGTTGTACATATCGGCCTAATACGGCACATCAACAGTTTCCCACGTTGTATACCAATGAGGGAATTATACCTCATGGATGCAGGCAAGTTACATAGAATGCTTCTATTTTCTTGAAAGCAAATAATTTATATTGCATATTGTTGATTGAGTATATTTTTTATGTACATCAGTGAGAACTTATTATTTGTGCCCGTTTGGGATGGACTTATTGTGCGGTATCTAACACAATGGAGACTTGCGGGGGAATAGAACCATATTTTAGCTGTGGCAATGCTGAAGAAAAATAACCGATATGGTATGTGTGCAACTAATACGAATATTTCATCATCTTATATCTTATTCCTGTTCCTTATCAAATTGATACATTATTGAAAAGGTTGCTTAATGACAATGGATTATACAAATTTCATATTTGGACTACAAGATGATAGACTACAAGAGCTTGAAGGTAAAAAATCAATTAAATAATGTATGCAAGTATGTATGTTTTTCATAATTTAAATAATACTCCCTTCAAACAGAACTACGCTAAGTAGTGCTGCATGATTTGAATGTAAGAAACTTTATCATGAATGCCGTTGATATAAGGAACGATGCACTTGATAGAATGTTTGGACATTAAATAACGTAAACAATTCACTAAATCTTTTCATATCTTTTATATGAAATATACAATGGATTTATAATGTTTAACTATTTATTTTCAATTTTGTAGAGTGTGTTTGCTTTCTCTTTTCTTGACAAGCTAGAGATGAAGATAAATCTTCCAGAAGGATGGTGCATCAGTTTCATTTTAAAATTTTCGTTAATGTTTATGGCATGATGTCCTATTTATTAATTGATTTGTTATTCTCCAAGATAGTCTGACAGTTATTTATGTATTAAGATTAAGAATACTATGGAAAAATATTGTTTACTATCATTTCTGTACATATTATTGTATGTGATGCTTGTTAGATCATGCTTCACTAATATGATCTTGATTTATTTACAAATATAAATATGTATGTTTTGTTTGATACATGATGATGTAAGAAAAAGTTGATATTTATTATTCAGTTTGAGATCATATTTGATAGTATGCATCACTTTTATTTGGTTTTCCGTTGCAACGCACGGGCACCTCACTAGTATGTAGAAAATTATGACAATCTCAGCTCTAAAGAATACATCATATTCTCTAACATATATCTACATTATTGATTTGATATCGCCATATCCATAATCTGTGAAACATGATTATCAATCAATAAATTCACTAATTCATAAATCATCATTATCCCACATAATGCTATAAGATTATGAATAATTTAAAATAGCATCAAAATATGAATAAAGAGTTCTACGAACAAGTCACATACTTGTTGATTAATAAGAAAGACATTTATTCAAGAAACAAAATAATATGGACTGTTTAATATGGTTGTGGTTTATGAATTTTGACTGAAATTTTTGAATTTTAACTGTTTGCGATAGAGATTACGGAGAGAGAGATACTCGCTTGCGATTTTGGATGGTACAGATGTTGGACTTTTAACGTGTATTATAATTAATTTGTAGACTCTGTCTTAAAAAAATACTCCGTTTGAAAGTTAGGTAATATAGCAAAAGTCAAAAGCCATATTGAGAAGCCGAAAAGAACAGGCCTATATTATTCAAAAAAAAGTAAATGTAGAAGTAATACAATCATCTCCATAATCACCTCTAAGGCATATCATTAATACCTTGAGAGTGGTTTCGGTATTGTGGTTCAGCTTTTTACTGTTTAAGGTAAGGTCAGTAAAATTTGAAGTGGGTGTTAGCTCAGTTTTTCACCGGATGATGAGGCCCACTAAAGCTTGAGGTGTCGGCCGGCTCGGAATGGTCCTGGTATCTCAATGAGCGCTAAGTTTCGGTATTTAAGACCAAACGGGTTCTGATGGCAACTTTCTTATTCCTCTTTTATTCTCTCAAATTATCGCAACCCTAGGTTTCGGACTATCTAAATAGTGCAAGTTCTTTGGTGGCGACTCACTCTTGACAAGTATGGCTTGCTTAAACAAATGGAAATGCAACTACACGTGTATGCATGTAACTGAGAATGTACGATGATCAAAGAAGCGATCCTGTAATTTAATTTCTACAATCATGAAACTGATGCAATTAATTTTTTGTTGGATTACTTTGTACTCTGCATATTCGAACGTTGTAATACTTTTCCTTCGCTTGCACAGTAATGTAATTGGATGTGTTGTAGTTACTATATTTGTTTCTTAATTATTTCTTAATTGAATTAAGTGCACTATTTAATTTAGTTAAGAGTGAGGGTTGTTTCACTCCCAACTGATGAATTGGGTGTGAGTGGCATCTCATCAATAAGCTCATATGCTTCTTGTAGTCTTCCTGACCGGCCAAGATGATCTACCATTGCTGCATAATGATCTAAATCTGGAGTCATATTGCAATCGTTGACCATATTGTGAAATGTTTCTCTCCATTCAGATACCTTGCCTTCGAGACTGTAAGCCTTGATAACAGCGGTCAAAGTTTTATGATCTGGCAGCGTGCCTTCTTGCTTCATTTGGAGAACTAGCAAATGTGCAAGAATGATACAATTCCACGAAATAACATTCCTCGACGAGTGCCTGTCAAAAACAGCACAAGCACCAGCAAGATCACCAGATTTTGAATAGGCATTAATAAGTGCATTTGCAATTCTGCCATCCATTTCTAAATTGTGGTGAAAAATACCGGTATAGATCTCCCGTACTTTCCATGCTGCAACTAGGTTTGCAAATGCTGGGATGGTACTAAGGATTGTAATGTAGTCAGGCCTCATAAGAAGTGATTGCATCTGTCTTAGGGCTCTATCAAAGTAACCATTATGCACTGATCCAGCAATGAGTACGTTCCACGAAGCTGTCCATAGCTTTCCATCATCTGGAATAGCTCAAAAGCTCTCTCATCATCCCCATTTCGCATGTATCCTGAGATCACCTTATTCCAGGTTATCACATTGCGCCGAACACCATAGTTCTCCATCTTACAGAAGAGTTCATACGCTTTGCCACAATAGCCCACTTGTGCATACCCTGCAACCATTGAATTCCAGGAGAAGATATCCTCCTCCGGTTAAATATTGTCCTAGCTGCAACTATTTCTCCACATTTTGCATACATGCCAACTAAGGAGTTCCCCGAGAGCACGTTGTTAACACCCAACCTTAATGGCGAGGCCATGGAGCGCTTAGTAACTTGAAACTCGCACATGCTGAGATGGCACTTGCGATAGTCATGCCATTTGTTTCCACTCCAGCGAGGCGCATCCTGATGAAACATTGGAGTGCCTCATCCCCTCTATCAGCATGAACAAGACCTGACACAAGGCTCCTCCCACTCACCTGACCGGCAACACCCAAAAATCATCGAGTTCCACGTGCCCAAGTTCCGGCGCCCTGTAACATTCCAATTTTTGAAAGAGTAGGTATTGTGCAAATTGGGGCATTTTGAATTTTGGCATTTTCTGACATTTTTAGTCCCTGGATTTTTATTGGATTTTGAATGAGGTTCCAATCAACAAAAGGAAGTGGAAATATGCATACATACATACCTACATTCCAAAGCCTAAAATGAAGAGGAAACATCCAAAAGAAAGGGGTGTATTTATAAAAGAAAACTTTAAATGAAAATACAAATCTGAAAAGATGATCCAAATGTTTGTCCAAAAATTCACCCAAAAGTATTGGCATTATATGTAGAAATTAATCAAGCTTCCAAACCTCCCAAAGATTATTAAAGCTTAAAAGGGGACCTCCCCAATTATGGAAAATTAAAGTAAAAGTATTAATAAAAGAGGGAAGCAATATTTGAAATTTGAAGTATAAAAATATGTATAAGTGTAGGCTTTAAAAATGCAACTCGAAATCAAACGAAAATGAGAAGAAGATCAAAAAATAAATAAATAATAATAAAGAAGAGGAGGGAAACCAGCTGGCCTAACTGGCCCGGCCAGCTCCCCTCCCCCTCTCTTCCCTTTCTCCCCCTCTCTGGCTCTGCCCCTCTCGCCCCTCTGCTCCCCTTCACATGCGCGCCCGTGCGACCGCCTCTCCCCAGAAACCGCACACGGCTGTCCTCACCCCGAGCTCCCTTCGAACCAATGGACACTCCCCCGCTCTCCCCCTCTCTGCCTTGTTCTCCCTTGGCCCACTCCTTCCCTCGCACGCACTTGCCTGCATGACCCTCTCTCCCCCCCACAATCCTCCTACGACAGCCCCCACCCCAGTTCCTCCCTCGAACCAGCACTCCACGGTGCGTCCCTCATCCCATGCCGCTCTGTGCTCACCTGTAGCACGTCAACCACCCCCATTACCGTCCGAGCGCACGGCCGCCCCATGCGCCCCGGCCGCGCTGCTCCCCCGTGTCAGCCACAGCGCACCACCCTTCGATTCACCGTGACGCCCGATCTCGTCATTCACTGCACTCTCCTGTCACCGGCTTGCTCACATTGCAGCAACGGGACAGCCGCATTGTGGCCACGCCGCCCCCGCCGTCACTCGCCATGGCTGTCGCCATCGCCTCCATGCAGACAAGCCAATCCACCATCTATAAAAGCCCACCGAGACTACGAATTACTTCCCAGCACTCTTCTCTCGCTCCCACAGCGCGTAATTGGATTTCTGTGCCCCCTAGCTCGTCGTCGCCGCCTTCTTCTTTAGCTTCGATCATCGGGCTCGCCGCCGACAAGAGCCACCTCCGTCCAATTCCCTCAGCTAGGAGCCTCACCAGACTCAGGCGAAGCCACCTCGACCCTCCTCGAAAGCTCCCTGCGCCTGAGCACCTCCCTCACCATGCGCCTCCTTGGAGCTCCACTGTCGTACGCCGACAAGTCACCTCGGCCTTCCCCGAGCCTCGACAACCCCAAATTTGGCATCGTGACCATCCAGAGGTGCTCCCCTAGCCATTAATTGAATTCTCGCGTTGTCTAGCACCATAGCCACTGCCGCCCTATTTCGCCGCCGTCCGAGCTCGCCGCCGACCATGGCTCCGGCCAAATTGGCCGACAAGAGCTCGCACACAGGTAGAGTCCATTTTGCTATTGCTATCGAGCGGCCGTCACCAGCTTCACCGGCGGTGGGCCTCGCCGTCGTCGGGAGGAGGAAGAAGCTACTGTAGACCATTACCGACTGATTAGTGCACGAATTAATTAGCATTAATGACTGGTAGTTAAGTTAGTTAGCCGCTGACGTGTGGGCCCGAGTTAAGTTAAACCGTTATTAGTCCCCACCTGTCAGCATCAGACTGATTAGTGCACGAATTAATTAGCATTAATGACTGGTAGTTAACTTAGTTAGCCGCTGACGTGTGGGCCCGAGTTAAGTTAAACCGTTATTAGTCCCCACCTGTCAGCATCAGAAGGATTAATTAATTCCTGTGGCCCACCTGTCACTGAGACCGAGAAGTGAGATTAATTACCCATAGTGGACCCCACGTGTTAGTCGCTGGCGCATTCAGAAATTTAAAACCCTAGTGGGCCCCACCTGTCAGTTACTGATGCATTAAAGAATTAATAAATGCCAGTGAGTCCCACTTGTCAGTGTAAGCAAAGGAAAGAATAAAATACTCGATGGACCCCGCCTGTCAGTCTGATGTATTCTCTCTCCTCAGGATATTAAATAATTTCTAATTTTAGTTTTTGAATTTAATTCAGCTAAAACTTCAAAAATTCACAACTAATTCATTTAACTCCAAATTTAGTGAGAAAAATTGCAAAATTTATCTAAATTCACCCTCTTTCCAATGGAACAAAAATCATGAATTTTTTATTTTATTTAGATTTTGATGAGAATTTATTTAGTTATGTTGATTATTTTTATTTCTTTTTAAAATGCACGTTCGACGTAAAATTAGCGTACGAGCCCTAGGAAGAAGAATCTGAGGTAGACCAAGGCCAAGACCAGCAAGACCTGGAAAATTACGAACCAGCGAGTCAATACTTTGATCATTTTATATACCCACTTTGCAAATTATTTAGATTCAAATTATCAAATTCATGTTATTATTTCATGTGCTACTTTGTGTTGTTCTAATACTTAGCTAGCTGTCCTTTTATGTAAAGTGCTACTATTATACCTTTCTGGCACATTAAACAGTTCATCTTCCCAGGAAAAATAATTATGGTAACTTTTCGAAAATAAAGTGTGTGTGTGTGTGTATTAAGCTTAGCACTACGTAGTTATCAGGGGTGTTAAAATACCCCAACCTCATATGGAAATGCAGAAAGCAAACTTTGGGGAAAGTCGTAGTTGGAAATGGTTGTGTATTTTTAATGATTATTATTTTATGCCCCAAAAATCCCCAAAATGCTTATACGTCTGGGCGGCTGGTTCGGGGGTATGGTGCATTGGAGTGCACGAATGTGTGGATTGTGGCAATGTTCAAGTAGGCGCTAGGCGCTAGGCGGGCGGCAAGCAGGGGCCTAGCGCCTAGGCCGCCTAAGCGGGGCCTAGGTGGCCGATCAAGTGAGGGGGAGACGAGGCCGAGGCGAGGGGGACTGGGGGAGGAGGCCGAGGCGAGGCGAGGGGAGGCGAGGCCGAGGCGAGGCAGAGGGGAAGAAGTGCGTACTGGGTCCGGGGATAATCCGCGGGGGAGGCCGAGGCGAGGAGAAGCTCGGCCGCTCGGCGACGACGACGCGAGGCGAGGGATCAGCGAGGGCGAGGCCGTGTCAAGCGAGCGGCGAGCGAGCGCTCAGAATATCGCAGCCAAAGCGAGCGAGGGCATGGCGGTTCGAGCGAGCCAAAGACTGCAGCCAGATCCAACTCCCGCCGACTCTCCCGCAGCGTCCCTGTCTCCCGCAGCATCTCCTCCGGTGGTCCGGTCCTCCCCCCGCGTCCTCCTCCGGCCCTTCCCTCGCGCCTCCTCTGGTCCTCTCCCGCCGCCGCCCCGCCGCCTCCTCTCCTGTGTGCATCCCCTCCCGCGCTTCCTCCCCGCGCCTCTTCCTCCTCACCGCCTCCTCCCCACGCAGCCTCCTCCCCTCCCGGCGGCCTCCTCCCCGCCTAGGCATCCTCGGCGACCGCCTAGCCGCCACGTCGCCGCCGCGTCCGCCTGGTTTGACGCCGCCTTGCGCCCGCCTTTGACCGCCTACGCCCGCCTGCGACCGCCCAGCCGCCTAGCCGCATGACCACCCGCCGAGGCAAGTCGCGCGGCGGCCGCCGCCACCGCCTAGGCGCGCCTCGGCCGCCTGTGCCGCTTTTTGATCCATGGATTGTGGTAGAACTGCCCAGATAACCAAAGGACCAAATCGGGTCATTACCTCTCATTATAAAATAGTACAACCACAAGTCTACAAAGTACAACTTGGTTAAGTAAACTCTATCGAATCTCAGACTGATCTCACAAGTCGAAGGAAAGAAGTGCCAGAATGCTAGGGCCTGTTGTGGCTAAAGGGACACCGAGTGGAGGGTGATTTGTTTCTCTGTCTTACTAGCACTATGGGGAGTGAAGCTTGGAGGTGCTAGTAATAGTGATTAACATCCCGCGTAACATATGGGACCCACCGCAAGTGGGAACGGCCCATAGGGTGAGATGAGACTCCGAGACTAGATAGTTTTGAAAAGTTAATATGACGATCTATTCAACTATATGACTAAGGAATCATGCGGGGCAACGAGCGGATTGTCTCTTGTGATGAAAGTGTACAAACTCTGTAGAGTCAAAACTATTCAAATAGTAGTGCCCACGGTTAAGGGCAGACATGGGAACTTAACTCTGATATTATTCTATTTCAAAAACAATTTTAAAGGTTGGGACTTAGAATGGAAAAATGAAGGACGATGGACTATCCTAGTTTGTATTGTCCTGGGTGTCGTCCTAGAGATAAGTTAAGCGGCTATAACGCTAAAAAATGGATATATGGTGTAGGTGACATGTAACGGTGGATGTAATCTGTACCAATACTATCATCACCAAGCTTTTACTAAAATGCATTATGGTTTTAGTCTAAATGGCTAGTTCTAGGAAATTCTTATACATATATCTTAAGTCTTTAAAAATGTAATTTTTGGTAAAATAAAATAACCCGAGCCTATCCTTTGTCGAGCCATGCATGTTATATAACTGCATTCTGTGTATTGGCTCGCTGAGCACGGTGGTTAGTGTGCTCACACTCGTATAATCATACCCAGAGGCAGGAGGGCAAGATCATTATGCCTACGAAGATGCGCTAAGCCAAGGAGCTGACGACTGCAACTAGGGCGGATTTTATAATGCCTAGTCCTAAGCATGTAGACTTGCCGTAAGGGTGTGCACCCGTATTTCCTAGGGTTAGGCAATATGGATGCACACATTTACCCCTAATCGCTGCTTGTGGCTTATGGTTCCGCTAATGTTTTCGTTTCCGCTGCTATACTTTTGGTTGTAAGTATTTAGCCTGGAGGCCCACTCCGCAAATAGTCGCCCAACGTGGCGTATTTGAAACTCTGATGTGTGTAAATTATATTTTGACTGTATAATCATCATACGATGTATGAAATGATAACAGCAATATACTGTGAGCACTATCTACTGATTCAGAGAATAGTGCGGTGGAATCACAGAGGATTCTGGATTTCAAATCCGGGTCCTACACACCCCATCTTCTCAAAACACCCTACGTGCACGCCCCAATTCTCCACATTTGATATACATCACCATGGAGTGCAGCGCCCTCCTGTGCTCCAGGTCCTCGGCGTATGCGCACGCCTGCAAAATTCGAGTGATCAAGAACCTATCCAGGAGCACTCCTTCACTGACCATGCTCACCGCAAGCGCAAGGACCTCACTATACATGCCCCTGATGGCGTACACGCCGATCATGGCCGACCAGGCGAGCAGGTCCCAGTGGCTCATTCCATCGAACCACTTGCGGGCGTTGCCCAGACTCCCGGCACCCGCAAACACGGGCTATCTGTGAGTGGAAGAACTCGTTGGGTGGGTTCTTGGCTCTTGGACGGGTCAGGTGTGGTGAGGGACATGGCCGCTTCTCGTTTCTTGAAGCGGGAGGGGAGGAGCTTGGGCGAATGCCATGGTGGGTTCTTGGAGGCAGCCATGGCAGGAAGTAGTGGACCTTGTGTTTCTAAAATGTGTGTTTTGAGTTGATAAATAAAAGGTAAAAGTTCACAATAGTATAAAAGTACAAAATATTTTGTGTTAGATACAATAACTATAAATAATCTAGAACAATTATAAAATAATTTAAAGAAATTATGAAATAACTTAGAATGAAACTTCCTTGATGCAGTTTGATGTGCATGGCCTGTATACACTCGTACACAATAAGCGTGTAGTTGTTGCCTAGTGCTTACTACCTCGTCAGCCTGGCCGTCGTCGCATGCCCCCTCCCTAGCTCTCAGGTGACAGTTGTCACCTGTTTGCTCCATACAGACATATCACCGCCTATCGTGGTCATGCTCTTTGCCACCGAGGCCAGGTTAGAGTTGCTCTTAGCCCCTTGCCAAGTCACTCGGTGGCCAATTGCTCTTTGATGTTGTGTGCCAGTGTCATCAGGTTTGGCAATTTTGGTCTGGATCAATAGAGCATGAGAAAGATACAAAGAGAGAGAGGGAGGGGATATGTAAAGGTTTGAGGGGACTACGGATGAGCTAATGGGCCGGTCTGATGAGGAGACGGATGGGTTGTTAGACCGCGCTATTTTAGGTGAATTGGAGAGGGAATGTATGGGAGTAGGCTGAAATCAATTAAGAAGTATAAAATATTTTATCTGATTATCAGTATATATATGTAATATATCTATTAAAAATGGGGTATCACACAAAAAAAATTCATGTGTTCAGCTGAACACCCTTGAACTATGTTGGGTCCGCTCATGATGGCAAGGCCTCGAGGGGAGTTGGGGTGGGAATTGGTGGGATTTGGGGAGGAGGAGCTCCATGTGGGATCAACCACTATTAAACACACTATTGTATGACTAGCGTAGATCAAACACTATATATTAAAGATCAAAGATATTCTATTTGCTGCTATTAAACGATCCATATTCAAAGATTAAAGAGAGACCAAGCATCATACTACACTAATGTCACCCACTAAACTAATCACACTAACTGAACAAATACATGCATGATGTTAGACTAATCAAGCATCACATTTTGCATATGACTAAAAAAGTACACTTCATCTCTATATTGAGTTGCATGCACCAACCAATTCACCTAAAAACTTAAGCTGATGAGGAAAGATGGGTAATTCACTTATATTTCAACACTCCCCCTCACGTGTAGGCTCTTTCAAGCCTAAGACGTGGAATAAAAGTGGGTTACAATTATTTTTTTTAATTACGCTAACGGGTCTCGAACTCAAGACCTCTTAGCTCTGATACCATATTGAGTTGCATGTACCAGTCAGTTTACCCAAAAGCTTAAGTTTATGAGAAAAGACGGACAATTCACTTATACTTCAACACTCTAGATCTAAGGGAAGCGGAATAGAAAATCATAGCCAAGAAAAAAAGGGAGGCACTAACCTCTCGCGTTGCCTGAGGGAGATCCGCAAATGTTACTGCCATCACTCACGCATGTTCTCCTCAATCTCTAGCTGCAAGTCGCTGGTGGTTTTGCGAAGCGGTGGCTAGGGATTTGGTCGGGAATTGGGGATTCGTAGGGAAAGGGGAAAGCGAGACAAAGATTGAGAGGGAGACTGAGAGATAGAGAAAGAGTTAGGACGACTATGTAAGGGATCCCAGTCAACTACTTCCGCCACGGCAGGTCCGTCTAAGCAACACACGTGGTCAAAGTTGGTCAAAACCACCAAGAACAAGTAGGAGGGACTTGGTTGCTCCGGTTTTCAAAGTTCGGTGATGGATTTTAACCAATTCTATAGATAAGGGACGAAAATTAGACAAGTGTTGAAAGACCTTTGGTGAACTTTTTTCTTGAATTAATCCCTACCACACTAAGGGCCTGTTTGTTTCAGCTGCTAGATTCTGAGAAGCAGCTGGTGAGTATCTAGCTAGTCGAACTGGAGAAGTGGATAACTTGACTCCGCTACTAGTTCATTTTCTGGATTCTGTAGCTTCTGGCTACTTAGAATCTGGATGAAAATCTGGACTGTTTGGGGGAGCTGCAGATTCTGGGAGTAGCTGCAGCTGCCAGAAGCTAAAACAAACAGGCCCTAAATGCTTGCCAAGTAGATCTCCCACACCCAAAATACTCCCTTAGGTGTGGCTCATGTCGCCTCCTACGGTCCTACCTCCTCTCATCCTTCTAGATGCCACCATTATTGGGGCCACCTTTTCGATTATCTTCCACCATCTATGCAAAACTCTTAACTTTTCTGCTTGCCGTTAAAACCCTAACGCTCCCGCCACCTCATAACACTGTCATCTGAAATCCATGATTTTGAGGCTTGGTGAGCTATAGAAAACATAACCAAAGCAAAAATCTCAATGAATGATCTTATTGCCGAAGTTTTCATTGATTTTTTTTGGGACAAGCCATTTGGGCGTCTTTTAGCAAACCCCTTTTTTATATAAAAAATAGCTAGCACTTCAACTCATCCCTTCTAGAAAGCTGCTAGGTTGTTGGAAAACGCCGCATTGATAATGCAATCTTAATAGTCCTATTCTTTTAGACTAATACTTGATGACTTTTAACTTCGATTAATATCTTGTCTATATTTTTTGAGGTGATAGCAGATGGCCAAAGCACCAATACAAACAACACACACGGTTCTAGATTCAGAAAACCGTTCGCAGAATCCACTTTAAAAAACAACCCGTTTATTTCGACTTTCAGAGGAGCCAAAAGAACATGACCAATAATTTATTAATCTGTCAACAGTAGTGGGCCTAAATTACTAGCAGTTTTCACAAACAAATGCTGATTGAACGAGATTTGCATAAAAGCAGTTCAAATTTTCTCAGCAATCTAGGCTAAAATAAATAAACACCAATATTTCTTTTTGAAACAAGATCAACACCAACATTCTTATGCCATTTTTTCCCACTTGGCAGAATGATATAGTTACCAGCTGAAACCAGTAGCTGAATCTAGAAAGCTGAAACCGGCGCTAGAAATATACGAAGCATGAAACTAGCATCAAGCCATCAACGGAAGGACTAGCAGCAAAACAATTTCCATACATTCCATCGGCCATTATACATGCTGAAACGGAAACAAGCAACTAGAAAACTGCATATAAACTTCAGTTAAGATTCTGTCCACAACTCTCTAATAACAGAAATAAGAGAGAGAAACGAAGCCAAGTTAGCATTCCAGGGGTTCTTCACCCTTCCAAGAAACCAGTGAAGAGAAAGGGCACATGGATGTAGTTTAAGTCATTGGTTACCGCCATTGCGGCCACCATACCCTCTGCCTCGCCACTGCCGCTGAACACGTGGCTGCTGGGCAAACTGATGGCCAGGGTTAGCATTTGCCTGCTGCAGTGGCATCGCCCTCATCCGTTGCTGCTTCATCTGCGCAAAGAGCGCATCCATTGTCCTCGGCGTCTGATTCTGCACCTCCTTGCCCTAGACAAGGATTAAGGAAGCAATGTTATGATTTATAAACTATGCTAATAAAAGAACCAATAGGAGGACAAGAATAAAGCAATACACATAAAATAATCAGATATGTTTTCATGTATAATGCAGCTTGTGAAAATAATGCTCAACATGCAATTTCCCATGTTTCTGGCTTCTTATGAAGTGTCACTGGGAGGTCGCCTACATCTGAAGCCATTTGTGCACCAGATACAGCACACAGCAAAACTTGCTTTTACAAGCCATTATACTGGATATTAGATATAATAACCACCCATTAAAATGCTAGAATGTCACTCTTCAAAGGAGCTGCTATTTTTTTGGGTACAATGAAATACAATATGTGCAAAACAAACATACAATCAGGAAATGTTACAAGAAGATGGACATCATGTATTTTTTTTTAAAAAAAAGCCACGAATAGTTTTCATTTATGTGATGCTGGACCTACCAAAAGAACACCATAACCATCATATATTCAAAATTTCATCATATACCTATATTGTTTAACTACTCCCACCAATTTTTTTGGATGTCTCACTAATATGCCAGGGCAACTCAGCTCCTAGTAGTGCCCATAATCTACCCAAAACCAGCTCCCACGATCTGCTAACAAATGCATAAAACCATCTCTTCAATCTCCAACTCCACAGTACTCCCTACACTGACACACTGCTACACTCATCCTCCTGCCGCCGCATCCACATCTGTGATTATGTTTAGCAGTCATGTAACCACCACACACAGAGGGAAAGAACATCTTTTTGGGTTTAATACCATTGTATAGCAAGTAGTTCCAACTATATTACAAAATACTACTAAATACCTCTAATAACAGCCTCTAATAACAGCCGGTACCAATAAAACTGGTCAAGAGCAGCATGGCAAATTTCAACAGGAAATAGAACCCTGGTACCAAAACTATCCCTTTTTCAAGAAGCAAACACTTCTTTTAGCATAGAATATCATGAAGCACCAAAATATAATAAAAGGCTACACATCAAATACCTAGACACTTGCTAATAAGATAAAATTAGCTACTAGTTGTGCTACTAATGTTGCTCCTTCACAAGATACAATATTCACTGCAAGGCTAGAAATTAAGGCAGATGGACCAATATATCAACAAGGTTTCCATCCAAGATAGCAACAAAACTAAAAGGCTTATGCTCAAATACTATAAAGACCATTGATCACAGTTTATCGTGTTAACTCGACTTCAAAATTTAAATTAGTCCGTACCTTGACATTCTGAAAAGCCTCAACTACAGGCCTCCTCTGTACTGATGTAGATGGGGCACTGCATCCAGAACAAAACATTAGGGGCTTACATGGGCAAGAGTTACCTCATGCACCGAGAATAAATATGCAACAGAGGACCAAAAGACAGATTGTTTTCATAGTCTACATGTTTCATGGTAAGGTAAAGCAAACTTATCATACCCCTTCAAAATAAGAATTCGAGTTCTCATTTTAAGTTTTTAAGTCAGGGTATACATACCATGCTTTGGAACAAAAACAAACAGACACAATAAAGTGATCATTACATCAGTGACTACATATATAGTAAATCCTCTTGGTCCATAAGGCTCTCAACACCCTATACTGTTACATCCACCCAAATTTGAATGCAGATGGTCCAACAAGGTCCCAATTGACACAATTTATTGCTTGGCTGAACCGATAAGCTCGTAGTTAACAAGTACGATCATCGATCCAGAATCAGCTCAAAGGCGTGCTAGGAATCATGAAAAGAGGTTCCATCAGTTGAGCCTGAAAAGATAACCTCCATACAGCACAGCATACTGGGATTATTAGAATAATTAGATATCTTTCAATGTACATGCTTTCAATGTATGCACCTTCCATGTATATACTTTTCATGTATACCTACACCAGGCCAATATATATACAAACCACCCCAGCTTTTTAGCTGCGTGGTGTTTTCCCCAATCTCTCTACCTTTTTACATGGTATCAGAGCGTACCTGAGCCTCTTCCGCTGCTCCACCGTTCCCCAGGCCGACGCCTCCCTGCTCTTCTCCAGCCGCTGTCGACCTCTTCTTCCCGGGCGCCACCACCGCCGGTCCCCCTCCGGCCGGCGCCACCGCCAGTGCCCCTCCGACCGCCGCCTCCGAGCAAGAACGCCGCCGCCGGTCTGCTTGCCGGATCTACTACCGCACCTCTACCGGCCACTTCCGAGCAGATCCAGGCGCCATCGGTCCCCCCTTCGACCGGTGCCACCACCGGTCCCCCTTCGGCCGCCACCTCCGAGCTGATCCATCGTCGGCCGCCCGCCCATCGGTGCCGCCGACCTCCCCGCACCGCCTCACGCCGGGACACCGCCGAGTCGCCTCCAGCCGCCGCCCTTCCCTCGGGCCGCCGCCGCCAGCCGCCGCCGCTCCCCCTCAAGTGTCGCCCGCTCCAGATCGATCCAATCCAGATCTGGTGAAGTGAGTAAGGCGTTATATATATAGGCCAAAAGAGAGAGAGAAAGAGCGCGCTCCGACCATGGCAACCCCTCCCGCTGATCCAGCTGCTGCCGCAGCCACCGCCGACGCGATCACACCTGCAGCTCCTCTGATCGTCCTCAACCCCTACTGCACGGTCGTCGTCAAGTCCCATGTACCGACCACTCTCGATCTGAAGACGCCGAACTATTTCCGATGGTCCAAATTCTTTCGGACCATGTGCACGAAGTTCAGCCTCCTCTCCCACATCGACGGCACCGACACGGCGCATCGCAACGAGGCTAACTGGGCTCTCGCCAACTCCGCCGTCCTCAGCTGGTTGTATGGCTCCGTCTCCGACGACATCCTCGATTCAGCGATGACAGATCAAGAGACTGCACGTGACCTTTGGGTCGCGATCGAGGCGTTGTTCCACGACAACAAGGAGTCCCGCGCGATCTTCCTCAACAACTAGTTTCACTCGCTCGTTCAAGGGGATCTGTCCATCACCGACTACAGCCAGCAGATGAAAGTCCTCACCGACAAGCTACACGACATCGGCTACCCCGTCAACGACACGCAGCTCGTCCTCAACCTGCTGCGTGGCCTCAACCCGCGTTTCTCCACCACCGCCGACGACATCGCCAACTCCGTACCGTTCCCTTCGCTAGGGCGCGGTCCATGCTCGCTCTCAAGGAGAATCGCCTTAGCAACAAGGCCAAGATTGCCACCACCACGCCTGCTCGCCTCCGCGCTCCTCCGCCACACGCCGACTACTACCGCACCGCCGGCCGTGATGGACGTCGCGGTGGCCGCAACCGCCGTGGCAGGCAGGGTGGGTCCAGCTGTGGCGCTAGTGCCGGTTTCCAGGGTGGCCGCGTACCTCCATCTCCACCGACGGGTCCCTGGTTCTACTTCAACCCGTGGACTGCCCCTACCGGCGGTCAATGGCGCCCCTCGCCCGCTCCCGACCTCCTCGGCGCTCCACCTCAGGCTCATACCGCCTTCACGCTGTCCCAACCTTCCACCCTACTGCACTGGATCGCAGGCCTCATTATATGCACAACCAACTGGCTGTCCAAGGACATGGTGGCTGGGTCATAGACAGCGACGCCACTTCCCACATGACGACAGACGACGGTACACTCCTCTCTTCCCAAGCTCCACCTCATTCGGTCGTCACTGTTGGCAACGGTTCCCGTCTCCCTGTCGTTTCTCATGGTCACACTTTTCTTCACACACCAACCACCCGTTTTCTCCTTCCCATCACTCTCGTTGTCTCTAAACTAGTCAACAACCTTCTTTCTGTTAGACAATTCACTCGTGATAACCATTGCTCTATTGAGTTTAACGTCTTTGGTTTTTCTATTAAGGATCCCCGGACACAGCGTGTGATGCTTCACACGCGATAGTGCGTGACGACCTCTACACCATACCTCCCATCGCCACTTCAACTCCACCCAAAGACCCACATCGCTGCCTCCTCCCGCTTATGGCAACAAATGTCTTGGTCATCCCGGCATTGCCAGCCTCGACACCCTCCATAAAAACTCCTCATCTCATGTAATAAAGTAGACCGCTCTTTGCCAGTCCTGTCAACTTGGCAAACATACGCGTCTCCCTTTTGTTACCTCTTCTTCGCACTTCTCTACGCCATTTGAGCGAGTTCATTGTGATGTGTGGACATCTTCAGTTCTTAGCATATCTGGTTTCTTTACTATCTAGTGTTACTTGATGATTTCTCTCATTATTGTTGAACTTTTCCTCTTAGAAAGAATTCAGAAGTCTCCCAGCTTTTAGCAAATTTTACCGCCTATGCTAGCACACGATTCGACCTTCCTCTAAAATCCATACAGGCCGACAACGGCACCGAATTTGTGAACCACACCAACACATCCTTGCTTCCCGCGGCATTACCCTACATCTCTCTTGCCCATCCGTCGCTCCGCCACCACGACCGCCCGTGCATCTGGTTTACTCGCACGCCACGCGCGCTCCTCTAACCCAATCGCACTAGCACCGCACCGCGCGGCCCAGCTACCCCGACTACGTCAACGCCTCCCTTGAACCATCCGATGGTGACACGGGCTCGGTCTGCCACGGATCCCTCTGTGGAGTTTTTCTCCCTAGCGGCCGACCACTCACCCGCTTCGCCTGTTCCGGCGAACTATCGTAGCGCCCTCGCCGATCCCAACTGGCGCGTCGCGATGGCCAAGGAGTACAAGGCCCTCATGGACAACGACACCTGGCCAAGGTTCTAAAACTCGGTAACCGGTACTCGCTCAGTCACCTCACCTTGTAATGATTATACGGTAATCGGCCTTGTACTCGGCCTTGTAACAGGTTTTTCTATTTTAATAACAGAATTATATATGTATATTCATATAAAATCAAAGCCACATTTGATGCTATTGTTGAACCTACTCAGATGCAGCCAACCAGCCAGTATTGAGGTTTGTATAGTTACCATTTGCCACATACTAGGCAAATGATAATCTTGAATCTATTTTTGATGGGATATGATAGCACTTATTTTACAAACAAAACTTGGGCTAGTTCCTTTGAGTTCAATAGATTTTGCAGTGATCTGGTAGCATGACCCTAGTCAATCTTCTGCCTCCTGCATTCAAAATAGACTTTATACAAGCCAAAGCTAGCCAATAATAAACCAATGTTCCAAGAACAGATAGAGAAGTCAAAAACTGCTAAGAGCGATCTAAAATCTAAATGATCCACTAATACCATCATACCAGGAAAACATTTACTAAAACGAATTACAAATCATGACTTAATTTATAAGCTCTACAAAATGCCATGGACAAATAGCAGGAATTCATATTATTCTCACCTATCCGAGGACAAACTGGGTTGGCAGCCAGCAACACTGCCAACCAACAACTCTAGCTTCTGATAACCAAAGGGGAGAGAAGCCACAAAGGGGGAGGCTACCGCTAGAGGGAGGGGACACAGCTAGGGAGGCCGCTGCCGGAGGGAGGGGCTGCAGCAGGGGAGGCAACCGCTAGAGAGAGGAACCGCAGCATGGGACGCTGCCACCAGAGGAAGGAGCTGCAGCAGGGGAAGCCACTGTCGGAGGGAGTAGCCACGGCAGGGGAAGTCACCGCCGGAGGGAGGAGACGTAGCACCGAAGGAGATGCAGCAGCTACAGCGGCTGCTGCCGCTCTCCCGAATCCCAATTAGGTTTCCCACACTCGTCGTGGCAATGACGCCCTCTGGAGTCTAGACAGCCTCAGGTGTGTGGGGACATCTGATCCGATCGAAGCAGGGGGTAAGGGTAATTGCGTTGCGTTACTGTGCTATGGACGGCTTAATTGAGCGTGGGCTTCAGTTCCCTGGACTGGCCACTCGGCGAGTACACGGCCTATTAGCTGATTACTTCGAGTACTCGTCCCGTTATTCCGGTTAAACCGGTTAGCTACTTGTTTTGTCTACTCGTACTCGGTGAGGGGACCTAGTCCTAGTACTTGAGCGAGTACTCGGGTGAGTAGACCTAGTTTTAGAACCATGCACCTGGCGCCTCGTCCCGCGCCCGCCTGGTGCTAACGTCGTCTCCGGGAAGTGGATCTTCAAGCACAAGTTTCACTCTGATGGCAGTCTGGCCCGCTATAAAGCGCGCTGGGTTGTTCGTGGCTTCTTTCAGCAGCACGGTGTAGACTACGACGAGACATTCAGTCCGGTGGTCAAACCGGCCACCATCCGGACTGTCCTCTCCATCGCTGCATCCCGCTCCTGACCAATTCATCAGCTTGATGTCAAGAATGCTTTTCTCCATAGCACTCTTAATGAGACGGTCTACTGCCAGCAACCCTCCGGTTTCGTGGACCCTGCTCGTTCCACCCATGTGTGTCTTCTCTAGAAGTCTCTATGGTTTGAAGCAGGCTCCCCGAGCATGGTACCAACGGTTTGCCTCCTACATCCGCGGCATCGGTTTCGTCGCCTCCTCCGACATGTCCATGTTTGTCCTCCGTCAGGGGACTAACATGGCCTACCTACTGCTCTACGTCGACATCGTCCTCACAGCTTCCACCCAAGGTCTTCTCTAGCATCACAGGCTTGCTCCACTCGGAGTTCGCCATGACTGACCTCGGTGACCTACACTTCTTCCTCGGCATCTCCGTCGCACGCTCCTCCAACGGCCTCTTCCTGTCTCAGCGACAATATGTCGTTGATCTCCTGCGACGCGCTGGCATGGCTGAGTGTCACCCTATGGCCACACCAGTGGACACTCACGCCAAGCTATCCGGCCACAACAAAGCTCCCGTGGCCGATCCATCCGAGTATCGCAGCCTTACGAGGGCTCTGCAGTACCTGACACTCACACGTCCTGACTTGGCGTACCCCGTCCAGCAAGTATGCCTTTTCATGCATGATCCGCGGGAGCCCCACCTCGCATTGATCAAACGCATCCTACGATACGTCAAGGATACTCTCGACACCGGTCTTCACATCGGCCTCTCCCCGGCGACATCCATCACCGCCTACTCTGACGCCGACTGGGCCGGCTGCCCCGACTCACGACGTTCCACCTCCGGCTACTGCATTTATCTCGGGGATAACCTTGTCTCTTGGTCCTCCAAGCATCAGACAACCGTGTCTCGATCAGTCGCGGTTTAGTACTGCGGTCGCTGCCCATGCCGTAGCAGAGCAGTGTTGCCGGTCGCGCAACTCTCTAAGAACTTCACGCCCCAGTTGCTTCGGTGACCGTTGTCTATTACGATAATGTTAGCACCATCTACATGTCAACTAATCCAATCTAGCACCGGCGCACGAAGCACATTGAGATTGACATTCACTTCGTCCGCGAGAAGGTTTCACTTGATGAGGTTCGTGTTTTGCACGTGCCATCCTCTCATCAATTCGGACATCATGACAAAAGATCTCCTGACGCAGCTACTTCAGGATTTTTGATCCAATCTTTGCGTCCGGACTGCCGCTACAACTGCGGGCGGGTATTAAAATAATTAGATATCTTTCCATGTATGCGCCTTCCATGTATGCGTCTTCCATGTATACGCCTTCCATGTATGCCTACACCAGGCCAATATATATACAAACCACTCCAGCCCTTTAGCTGTGTGGTGTTTGCCTCAATTTCTCTACCTTTCTACAGAGATGACTCTTAACAATATAAATCATGAGATACCATGATATACTATTACCCAGTTGAACTGCACACACACATTGCTAACATCATTGCTGGGAACCGGTGAAAAATGGAAAGCATACATCACTTGATGGTTGAAATCCACTATGTCACTCGAAATAATGCACACCACTATGGATACAACCAACTAGGCATATCACAATGACAGCAGAATTCACTCCCGAGGTGCAGCATACCACAACTCTGCCTGTGTGAATACACTACCCTAGATTCACATTGCTTTCTTGAAAATAAATAAAAACCGAGCATCTGCACCATGGAGCTAGTGGTCAAAACCACTCTGACTCTGGCATACACTATCCATACCCAGCATCTGGGTATCCCCTTCCTACCAAGAAGTCAACAAACAAGATTAACGTACTCTCTCAAACAGTTAATGCAGACCTCCCAAAAATAGCACCCATCTAACTGCTTACATACATCATAAATTGCCTTACTGAATGTCAGGCAACAACAAATGCATATCCATGGTGCTCCAGCAGGTTCACAAATTTGATCAGCACAACCAGAATAAAAGCAACTCTCATAGTTTTTGTGAAGGTTTAAGGCTTGCACATAACCATGCAAGGTGCAGGTTCAAGGCTCACACATAACCGTGCAACACAATACAATCTGCTCGGTTTACTGCAACTCTTATTCACCATTTCTAGCAGTTCAACCAAAAAGTAGGCCTCGTTCCACAAGAATATGAAGTTGATTGATCTTTATACTTGCATGTGCTTATACCAATGGAATACCGCTAGCAGAAAAACTAATATGGGAGTTCCAAGCAAACACCAGCACCATAATCATTCTCAGCCCATCTACCCAAAGGTGCATGAGTCAAAGTATTTAACGAGTCCTTGAATGCAGTAAACCTTCTCATAAGCAATAAAAGAACCATTGTTTACCTGTTCATAGTTTTGCATTGAGATAAAATCATTAGAGTGACTACACAAAGAAGAGGAAAACAACGATGTGACTGGTTGATACCTTGGCTTGTTCCATCTGATAGGCCAACTGCGCACTGGCATCGTAGCAGCCTTCTTTGCAGTCTGCTTTGTAATTGGGAACTGATTTCCACCAAGATTTGACCTCCTTTGTGCAACAACCCCCTAAAGACCACCAAAACAGCATTAGAAAATGCAACATATGGCAAGCTATACTAACTTGTAGTGATGCAACATACTTGTCTTATAGACGATCTAGACTCCATAAACCGCTGAACCTTGGCATTCCCTTGGTTACTGTTACCATTCTGGAATGGGCGCTTCTTTATTTGTGATAATCAAAAGGTAAGGTGATTAACAAACTTCCGCAGTGGGTTAGCAAATGTACAGCAACATGGGTACTTCAACAAATTAAAAGGCTTACCAGCTGTCGAGGGGCTTTCTTGGCTCTAGGATTCTTTTTCTTTGACATCTTAATAATATCTTCTGCGTAAACATAGAAGAAAAATCCATGAGCTAAATTAACTTTGGAATATGAATCAACATCATGTCATCATTAAACAATAAATAAACAGCATACCCAAGGTCATGTCCATCTTTTTCTCAGTAAAAGCGATAGCTTCAGCAGTGAGTGGCACTGATTCCATCTCTGTTAAGAGCCAATAACAAAAGTAGGGTAAGAACCGATCATGATTATAGACAGAAATTGGGCATGTTCTTTTCGGTTTCTAAAAGCGGCTTTTGACTTTTGCTACAGTACATAACTTTTAAACGGAGTATTTTTTCAAGACGAAGTCTACACGTTAATTGTAGTATACATTAAAAACCCAACATTTATAGAATCCAAAATCGCAAGCGATTATCTCTCTATCCGTAATTTTTGTCGCGAACAGCTAAAATTCAAAATTTTCAACCAAAAACTAGAAGCCACAGCCATATCAAACAGGCCCATTATAACGATGTGGTGCAATGTCGCGTAGCTAAAGAGGTAGCGTTCAACATCGGCAAAGTTAAACTGGAAAGAAGTGCACATACAAAGCATTACAAACCCAAGGAAACAAAAATATACAAGCATTATCCAATTGAACAGCTGCAATGACAGATTTCTTGCGACCAAAACCAACTAGACTAGTATTAAATACCTTCTTTACCAATTGATATCTATCACACATAGCGTATGATACAACTATAACCTGAATGGCCCCACTTTCATACTCGATAACGGCAACATATAAAGTTTGTGCAACCAAATATGCTTGACACATAAAATTTACTGAGAGAAGAACACCAAAAATCCATTAAATCCAAATCTCTGCAACTAAGCTGAAAGCTCGAAGAAGGAAATTTTTGGGGAGCATAAGTGCATAACCAACCAGACAAAATGACTAATATCAAACACCCCTCTAACCAGACACCAACTGCTAGCTTCTAGATGAGAATTAAAGCATATGGTACAACTTTAGAGTAAATAACCCCTCTTTTGTACCAGGGAACGGTGATGTCAAAAAATTTGCACGCCAAAATATGATTGCCAATATAAACTGAGGTAGAAGAATAACACAAAGAATCAAAGACATTCAATCCAAATCTCTGCAACTAAGCTCAGTTAGGGAAGAGCAAAATTATCAGCAAGCATGCCAATCCACAAGCACAGCAACCAATCTGAGACAGGGACCCTGATGCCCTGGAACTGATGGTGCCTCCACTCCACATCCTAGCCAAATCCTAGGATTAGCATACTCGACAGCTAAACCTGTGACACAACCTCCAAGCATAACAAAATCTCAAGAAAGGAACCTAATCGTGCAAATTTCGACCATCAAACATCCTGACCCTGGTGCCCAGGAACTGATGCTACGCACCAAACGTTCTAGCCAAATCCTACAGTTAGCATAGCACACTTTGTAGCTAAAACTTGACAGAACCTCCGGGCGCAACGAAATCCCAAGGCCAACCATGGCCTTCCCAATTGCCATTATCAATACCTAGGCACACAGATTTCTGTAGCAGGCTCAAGAAATCACCAAAGCCATCCGTGCGGAACACCTCAATTCCTCAATACAATCCGTCCAACACAACAACCAACCGTCTGCGGCCTAAGCGATAAAGAAATACTGGCACGGAATTATCGATGGCAACCACGCCAAACTCCACCAATCCACTGCCGCAATACCCACGCAGTTTCCCTGGGCAAACGCAGCCGAGGCCTCGCCAATTCGAAGGGGGGAGGAAGGGAGAAAGGAAGGCGACAGAGAGGCTACCGGATCCGAGAGGCGGAGGAAGGAGGGCAGGAGGAGGAGGCTCTCGCGGCTCGTCGTGGGAGCTCGCGGGGGCGGCCGGCTAGGGCTCGGTTGGCGGTTTCCGTAGGGATGGATGCTCTCAGTCGCTACCTGCGCCTTTTTTTTTACGGTTTTGCGCCTAAAATTACACTCTTAATCATTTAAAGTTGTATCATCCTTCTGAAGGGCATCTCCAATGGAATGAGTCAGCTGGCTATTAGAATGTACATGTCAGCATGTATCCTATGTGGATGAAAGAGGATGTGAATAAAAAATCGAGCCGGCGACTCTCCCGTCACCCGTCTCGCTCAAAAATCGAGTGAAGAAGCGTCGGCCTTATCGCCTGCCCAAAATACATCGCCGGCTCTTCTTCACGCGCATCAGATCCTCCGCGCGCGCGTCCTCCCTCCGTGCGCGTCCTCCTCCCCCCCCCGCCGCCCGCCCTCGCGCGCGCTCCTCCTCCCGCCGCCTCCCGCGCGCCCTCCTCCCGCCCGCGCCCCGCAAGGCGCCTCCTCCCCGCCCCTCTCCGCGCGCGTCCTCCTCCCCCCCTTCTCGCGCGCGCCTCCTCCCCCCCCTTCCCGCGCGGCCTCCCTCCCCCGCTTCCGCGCGCCCTCCTCCTCCCCGCCCCTTCCCGCGAGTCCTCACTCCCGCCTCCTCCAAGGCCCTCTCTCCCGCCTCCTCCCCGCCCGCTTCATCCCGCGCCAACCCTCCCTCCCGCCCGCGCGCGCCAACCCTAACCCTAATCCTCGATGAGCCGCTTGACCAACGAGACATGGCTCCGCCGCCGCTTCATGCTAGACCTGCGCCTACTCCTTGGTTATCTGACGCCATAGTTCATTCTGGTGATGGGGTTCCGCCTCCAGGAGGTCAACCAGGTAACATCGTGACTTGGTGTTCTTGCTGCTCTCTTGCTGCTTGTTCTCATCTCAACTAATGGTAGCACTTCTTTGCAGCTTGGTGGCCTGGACCTTTGCCACAAGCCACTCACAGTACGAAATCCCCAAATAGGTTAGTTTTGTTTTGTTCAGTAAATCTCCTTCATAGATTTCAGATTTGTTACATTATCATCATGTATCAGCATATAATTTCAGTTAATGAACAACAATGTGGATGGGTGTTCTCTGAACAACAATGAACAACAATAATTTCAGCATATAATTTCAGTTAATGAACAACCCTCCTCAAATTTCTCTGAAATGTTTCCCTTTGTTCAATGTTTAGATTATAGGTTTTGATATTGATATGTAAGTTGTTTGGAGAATTGGAGTAGATTTGCTTCTAGCTCTGGGTGGTAATTAGGGCTTGATATGTAATTGCTTTGTTTCAGCTCATGGCTTGCTTTGTATCCCTTGGTGTATAACAGCTAGCTCCATGTGCCTATATTGAAATTTAAGATAAAGCTAGCTCCATGTGCCTATATTGCTTTGATATTTGATATTGCTGTGTATGCATATATTGAAATTTAAGATAAAGCTAGAATTACATCATGTACACAGTTAGTCTTAACAAGTTTTTCACATAGTTAGCTTCTCAGTTAGTGTATTTCTTCTCAGTTAGCCTATATGACTAATGACTAATGCTACTTCAACAGCATTGACTGCTTCCATGTTTTTCGTGTAACTTAAGCCATGTTTTCTGCTTCCATGTTTTCTGCAATATGTATTTTCGTGTAGCTACAGAATTCAACATGTTGTAGTTACAGAATTCAATATGTATTTTCGTGCAATATGTTTTCCATGCTGCTTCCATGTTTTCTCGAATATGTATAAATGCACATATCAAGTTACATTACCAATCTGATGCGATTACAATACCAATACTGATCCACCAAGCTCATCGCATCTATATATCGTGACCGCCAGTCAAGTTCCTTTCTCATCCTCTATATTCCTTTCTCATCCTCTATATTCCTTTCGGATCAGTCCTTAGAATAGTTCGGATCAGTCCTTAAAATATGTCGGATCAGTCCGATGATTCTATTGACCCAGCTGAGATATACACCTTAGAAGAGTTCATGGCCGAGCAACATGTCCTTGACTCTTTTGCTGGGCGGATTGATGCGAAGATTAAGGCCAGGTTGGAAGGTGGTTCATCTAGTCGTCGAAGTGGTCCAAGAAGGTACATCAACAGGAACCGTGAAGGTGCTCATCAACAACTTGTGGCTGATTACTTTGCTGAAGATCCTATATATTCTGATGCAATGTTCGTAGAAGATTTCGGATGAGAAGACATGTTTTTTACGCATAGTGGATGCCTAGGTAGTTGGTCTCCTATTTTACTCAAAGGGTAGATCAGACTAATCGCCTAGGGCTCTCACCATTGCAGTAGTGCACAAAGAAGAATCCGTATGCTTGCATATGGGACTGCAGCTGACATGCTTGATGAGTACTTGAAGGTTGCAGAGAGCACTGCACTGGAGTGCTTGGAATACTTTGTGCAAGGGGTGATCGATGTATTTAGTGTTGAATACCTGCGACGCCCCACCAGATGAAGACATGGAGCATTTGCTCCAAGTTGAGAGTCTCGTGGATTCCTCGAATGTTAGGTAGCATTGATCGCATGCATCGGTGGGAAAATTGTCCAACAGCATGGAAGGGGCAATATACCACCGGTCGCTATGGAGTCCCAACCATCATCCTAGAAGCAGTAGCTTCATATGACCTCCATATTTGGCATGCATTCTTTGGTGTTGCTGGGTCGAACAATGACCTCAACGTGCTCAATCAGTCCCCTTTGTTTCTTGAAGCGATAAAGGGTGAAGCTCCCCGGGTTCAATTTTCTGTCAACGGCAAGCAATACAACACTGGCTATTACCTTACCGATGGAATTTACCCAGAATGGGCAGCCTTTGTGAAGTCTATAAATTCACCTCAACTACAGAAGCACAAGTTGTATGCAAGTGAACAAGAAGGTGCAAGGAAAGATGTGGAGCGTGCTTTTGGGATTCTACAAACTCGCTTTAACATCGTGCGTCGTCCAGCACGATCTTGGAGCATAAAGATTATTCGACAAATCATGAAAGCTTGTGTCATTCTTCACAACATGATAGTGGAAGATGAGGGAGAAATGGCTAAGGAGCCTATTGACTTGAATGTTGTCCCTGGCACATCAATTGTTCTACCTCCAAAAGTGCAAAAGGCCTCTAACAGTAATCCATGCTTCGATGATGTTCGACGTAGAAATTCTGCTATCCGTGCTAAATCAGTCTATACCCAACTGAAAGAAGATTTAATTGAGCACATTTGGCAACGTTTTGGCACTAGGGAAAATAACTAGTCAATTTTATCATAATAAGCTCATGTAAGCTCTTTCCTAGAATTGTTTTTCTTGTTAATATATTGAATAACCTGACTTACCGTTTTTTCTATTTTTGTTTCAGGAACTGTTCATAGGCTGGCTATGAAGGAGGTTGCTGTTTGTGAGATGACTTTGTGCTTTTGGTGGTTCTTCCTCAAAGAATCTAGCTAGTTGTTTAGAATGTTTTGTGGCTTGAAATAAACATACATGGCCTGAATCATGTTTAGTAGTTAATCATGTAGTAACATATGGACTTCTTATTTCAGTATTTTGTTCAAAACCGTGTCAATGTTGTTGTGGACATGATGTAGTATTTGCTAGCAGTTGGCACAACTGCATCTAATTGTATTGTCAGTTACTTGAGATGTTTACTATTTTCTTTTGTATACCTTCCACACAAAGAGGCACAAAGATAATGCATAGTATATCCCTATTTTCTCTATGCGCATGCAAGCATTAAAAATACAAATAGCCAGTCCTTTGTATGCTAGCTAGTTGGTTGATGATGTGGAAGTCTTCTAGCTAGTTGCTAGCTAGGACCATTGGAGATACCCTGAACAAAAAAAATCCTCCCTCCAAAAACACAAGGCCATTAGAGAATACTTATCTAATAAATAAAAAAATATTTGAAAATAAAGAGAAAAATAGTCGCATGTGCAATAGTTGATCCCTTTTTTGTCTGTACTTGATGAGAGCCGATGGATACGCAACGCAACAGGGGAAGATTTTTTTTTGTCTTGCTGAGGTGAGAGACCAAGGCAGGGGTATACATGGACGGTGCGGCACTACCGAGCCGAGGCGAAGACGAGGGTAGGATGTCGGTGAATTTTGGGCATATCTTGCCTTCCGTGATAGAGCAATACCAGTTTTACCTCACCCTTGTGCGAAAGTCCATATGCCTCCTGGCGTAGCTGGCCAGCGCGCAAGCTCCTCCTGGCATGCCCGGGTGGTGTGTGACCTACTTGGCGCGCTCTGCTCCGCTCCACCCTACCGTGCCACCTACCTAGCGCGCCGCCCCGCCACGCCAACCCCCACCTCCTGCTAGTTTCTCCTGATCACGGCGTGACCATTTGGCGTTGTCTCTTATCGCGTGAGATGTCGAATGCCCTCCCGCCCAGCCCCTTCCCCCCGCACGCATGTCCTAAGTGGCAGCACTTGCGTGATCGGTCCCCCTTCCTTCCGCTGATTACATGATCAAATGATCGATGCATTCATTCTTTGGAAGAGGCAGCAGTGCCATTTTATTTTAGTGTAGCCAAGAGTGAGAGAGACATTGAGAAGAGAGGAAGTAAGGCCAGGAAAACATCTTATTTTTGAGTGGTTTTGATTTTGAATTTTAAGTTTGCGCATTTGAAAAAGTTGTAGATCAGCTTTAGAGCATCCGAAAGAGGTAATTTTCATTGATGTGCTGCAAGTTTCTTAGTAATGTGATTAGCATGTAATTAGAAAAATAGTAGTTTTGTGAGTATGAAAATGTGGTAGTTAGCCTTTTGTAATTAGACAGTGACCTTAGTTGACGTTGAAGAAGCAATTCTTAATGTCGTTAAATGCTAATTAGTCACGCTAATTATATGAATGTCGTAGTTTATGTGTAGGTTGTTTTATTTGCATAGGAATAGCGTTGTATTTTTTCTGTATTCAGAAAAAGTTAGTATGCATTTTGTAAAATGTTATACAAAAATTGTTAGACATGTATTTTTTTGGTTAAATTGTTGTGCTTTATGCAGCTTTTTGCATATTACCATTATGTTAAAAATTGAATATCACTGTAGTTGTTCGGTTACAAATATAATGAACTACCGTCAACAGTAATTTATGAATTGTAAGGTGGTACATGTGTGATATGCTTAGTTTAGAAGTGGTAAAAATATTGAAAAATTGTAACTTAACGTTAGACACTCTGAAAAATTTTATAGGTATGCCATGTCGAGCATTCAAGATCTATTCGTGTTCCATGAGAATAGTATCATACATGACAAATCGTATAGGGTAGACCTATCAAATTATGATCGAACCATGATCCGAGCGCCCAATTTGAAGAACATGGGCCTCTCAGAGCTCAAGAGGTGTGTTCGTTCCGTGTTCAATCGTGCCATTGTAAAAAACAAGCTGCACATTGAAGTGTTGTATGTCTCCTTGGTGGGTGGTGAAGGGGAGACCTCATAGCAACTTCTGAATATGACAAGCGACGAGTCATGGGCCAGTTACATGGAGGCTGTGTGCAACCCTGTAGCTATAATATATGGCAGATCGAAGGTGTGTGTTCAGTTCATGGAGCAAACAGAGTCATCCGGCATGCCTAGTTCCGGTGTAGCCACTGCTGATGTAGTGCTTAGGTTGGTCTCTGGTGATGATGTAGATGGGTCTGCTAGTGGAGATGCGAGCGAGGTGGTGGGTGATGGAGACTTGAGGAGGCGTGCCAAAAATTTTGAGCTCAATGAAGGCGTACAAAGATGGTGAACAGCCCGTATTGACTACTATGCGTACCTAGTGGACTAGAAGGAAGAAGTGGAGAGTAAGGAGGAGGAGGACATGGAAACATCTAATTTTGGAGACAAGGAAGATAAAGAAGCTGTTGCGAGAGGTATAGTTAGTAGTGTTGTTACCACTAATGGCACTTATGTCAACTATAGGTTGGACGACATCGCGGTGGCATCGCTGGTTCTGCCGCAGCTAGAAGAGACACATTGAGGCTTCAATGAAGACCTCTACTCTTAACGTGGTGTATCCCTAACAAGGGCTTAGGTCGAACCCTGACACCTATATCGTGAAGTGTGTAAACGAATCCTACCTTAGCAAGGTCCGTGCCCAGCGGTCAAGGGGCAAGATTACGAATTTCCATATCACAGTGCTAATGGATCACACATGCGAGCTTGCTGAGCCACTTCGAAGGCACCGCAACTTGACGTCCTCCTATGTTACCAGCCTGATCAGCCACCTGGTCATCGCAGATGTTTTTGTTTCACCGAAGTTTCTATAGGCAGATATTGTTAATATGGTGGGTTTCGAGGTTAACTACAAGAAGGTCTGACGAGAGAAAAAAGAAGATCATGGATCATATGTATGGCACATATGAAAAGGCCTATGACTTAGTCCCAAGATTACTCCACAAAATAGCAGAATCAAATCACAGGACATACATAAACAATGTGAAGTGGCCGCATCCCACAAAGGGGCCAAATTGCTTTATTCTTAATATAGTGTTTTGGGCCTTGTGTCAGGCAATCAACGGGTTCAAGTTTTGCTGTCTCGTGCTGATGATGGACGGCATCTTCCTATCAGGGAAGTACAAGGGCACCATCTTGACCACGATTGTAGCTGATGCCAATGACCAGTTACTCCCCGTGGCATTTGCAACCGTGGAGAACGAGAACACGTAGAGCTGGTTGTAGTTTTTAGCCAATGTGAAACAGGCAGTGGTTCAGGACCGCGCGGATGTGTGTGTCATCTAAGACCGCAACGCTGGGTTACTGTCCGCGGTGAGCACGATGCAGAACAGGATGCAGCCCCCATTCGCGTGGAACGGCTTGAGAAACCGTTGATGCATGAGGCATCTTGTGGCGAACTTCCACAGAAAATTTTGAAGTAAGGAATGTTCAAGAAGCTCTGCATGCAGAACCAGAGACAAAAGTTTTAGGCCATGTGGAGACAGCTCGTTGAGGACACCAGTAAGCATATCATGCACTTCAAAGATAGCGAACGAGGGGCAACGGCAGGCAATTCCGCGAGAGTTGGGGAGTTCACAAAGTGGGAGAACACGCACATGGCCGACTTGAAGAAGTGGTCTCTGCTACATTATACCAGCAGTGCAAAGTACGGAATCATGACGACAAATATGTTCAAGGTATACAACGGTGTCCTGAAGAGTATGCCATCGAAATGGCTTTCCATGATCTACACGACCACATCCTCCCCGTGTCTGCATTTCAACCATATCGGCTGAGCATGCCTGTTTCGCATCAAGTGGTAGTTAGGGCCCAAGTCCTCCCTCCTTTTCAACGGAAGGTCTTACTTTGGTGACCTCGGTTGGACTGGCCCCTTAGTGTCTGCTATGGTACATTACTATAGGACGAAGAAGGTAATTCTTCCTAAGGTTGATAGGGTCGAGTGTTCCTACTTTCAGGGGGTGGGTTGTGCGTTATATAGCCCGTGGGGGGATGCAGCGTGCTTTCTAACAAAGCGGATCATGTGTTACCTTTATGCAGCTTTGTGCAGTGAGTAGGCCAATCGAGATAGTTTTGCACAATGACAAGACCAAAGGAGATAGCCTTGCGTAGTAACAAGACCAAACGAGACAGCTTTGCACAATGATAAGACTAAAAAAGACAACCTTGTGTAGTGACAAGACCAAATAGGCCAGCTTTGCACAGTAAAAAGACCAAACAGGGGTAGCTTTACACAGTGACTAGACCAGACAGGGTGGCTTTGTACAGTGACAAGACAAAAGAAGACAGCCTTGCGCAGTTACAAGACTAATAGAGTTAGCTTTGCGCAGTAACAAGACCAAACCTGATAGCCTTGCGAAGTGACATGACCAAATAGGACAGCTTTGCGTAGTGATTAGACCATATAAGGGCAGGTTTACGTAATGACTAGACTAGACAGGGTGGTTTTGTATAGTGACAAGACTAAACGGGTCAGCTTTGTGCAGTGATAAGACCAAATCAGATAGCCTTGTATAGTGGCAACACTAAAGAGGCAGCTTTGCGCAGTGACAAGATCAAAAGGGGGTAGTTTTGTGCAGCGACATGATTCTACGCTGGTCCACCAATCATCCGGCGTGTCGCTGCCTCGCGGATGTGAATTTTCCCAAATTGAATTGGAATCACAAAGCGTATGCTACATCGGCAAAACCTACAAGTACTGCCCCTTCCGCAGCGTGTTTTCCTGCATCACGACTGCAAGATTACATCGCTAGTATGAAGAAACATTGGAAGAACAAACAGAGCATACGAAGAGGCCATCTCTCCTAAGCGAAATCCCCTCATACCTCCAATCCCAACCTATACCTCAACATTCCTACCAAACGTTCACCGCAAGACCCACCTATAGGGAAGACACCCCCTCTGCTAGTGTAGGGACGCGTGCAAGTTCTTTAAGCTCAAGGATCGGTTGAGCTTGGACATACATTACTAGGGCTGCGTTAACTATGCCTAGGAGTATCTCAACCGGCGTTGGGACATGACCCGCTGTTGGCAGCCAGTAAGAACGGGTTACAATATATTCCCTTACCACTTCTCTTGTAAGGCATGCACTAACAAGCTCTCCCATCTTCTCGCAGTCTCCGGATCTGTTATACGCCTACCGCAAATAGATTGACCAGGAGATCCACCCATATGAACAGTGGACTTTGGACTGCGAGGAGTGGGACGCCTAGACGGCACATGAGAGGATGAAGGAGTAGCGCCGCAGCGAAAAATAATGCCAGCGTATCCAATGGGAGATGCATGCTCACCTAGAAGTGTGCAGGCGTCGGGAGCGGGAGGCTCGTGAGGAGGAACGTGAGAGAAAGCACGAACTGGTGGCCAAGGCTATGCCTGACAGTAAGGACTACAATGCCGAAATGGGCCACAAGGGCAAATTGTAACACTTCACATACTGATGTGAAATATTACCATGGAACATCAATTTTCTAATAAAGCACTTTTAAAGGTTTTAATTCCCTATGAATTATATTGCTACTTTATGATTTTATTTCTATTTTGGTGATGACGTTCCATAGTAATATCTCACATCGGTATTGAGGTGTTACATAAATGGCCATGTTCTATGCAATAGTTCAACGCTCTTCGTCCATATGTCTCATGTGTTTCTATTTCCCTAAAGGCATGTATGCACCATCGTTGATTCATCAGCCTGTGTACCATGTAATCCCTTTATCAGATCAACTGTCGTGTTGTTATCGTTATGCTATTTATCCAAAGTTCTTCGTGTATAAATTCCAAATTACATCACAATATCACTTACTTTCGTACTTACAAGTCATTACCGCCTCAATCGTCCCCACAAAATTCTTCAGAAATTTATCGCACTACAATAACATACAATGATCATAAAATATTATTACGAACCTAACAGATTTTGTACTCTTGAGAATCTACAAAAAATCACAAACAGATCAACCTACCTACCTTCTTTGCCCTTTTATTTAAAAATAATAATAACCTACAAACAATATTTGCTATATGTATTACTAATAAAAATTGCTCTTTATTTCCCCATAATTATTTCCATCACATCAATCAAAAAATATTATTAATATTTTAAATAAGTGAACTAGTGAACTGAAAACCCTTTTGTGCGTCTAACTTGTGGTGTAATCTTACATACAAATATCTGTTATATTTTTATGTGGTTGAATCTTATATCAATTAAATCCATAGCTTCTTTTGATATGCAAGTAATTCAAAATTTAATGTGATACATATTATATTTCTCAATTAAATATCTAATAGAATTTCCTACTAAAAATAGAAAAAGATAAGCTAACATTTCTAATATCGGTTTGCAAAAAAAGCGCGGGGTGCTGGCGCGGTCGGGTGGTGCGCCAGCAAGATGGTGTGGTGGGGCGACGCGCTAAGAAAGCTGGCATGGAGGGGCGGTGCACCGAGTCATTCGTGCAGTGGGGAGGGGCATGAGGATGCTAGCACGGTAGGCCAAGCCACTATAGTGTCATGCTGACACTTTTAATATACCACTTAAATGAATAAGCCATACTTATTTATCACTTGTGGTATATTTAAATATTAATTCTAAATAACTCCAATGCAATTTGGTTGAAAATTTTTTATTAGAGTCCTTTATTTTGTTATATTCTCTTTTCCATCTATAAAGGGAGTATATATACAAATTATGCTATGAAAAACAGATTTTGATGAAAATTTTCTTATAACTTGCTTTGGAGTATATTATAATCATTATCAGAGTATACTCAAAAGAATAAAGTAGTATAACAATATTACTTAAGTGGTATATAACAAGTGAAAGTATGTACTTACAAGAGTATAGAATCATTATATATATATATATATATATATATATATATATATCAAAGAAGTACGGCAAGTTACACAACACAGATGCATATTGGGTGGGTTCTTTTTTACAACTTATGGTTATGACTGTGGCTTATATTTTTTTCTATAGCGCGAACGCTTGTATGAATGAATTGAATGCTGATAAGCTATTTCAAAAAGGTTATCTGCATATGCCACTTCAAAATGGTGGTGGAGAAGCTATTCTATTTATTTATTTAAAAGAAGACATAAACTATAAGCCAAAAAGAACTTGGCCATCATCGCACGTTTTTCATGCATGACATACGTACACATATACACACACTAGCTAGTTTACTAGCCACCACCACCGTTGGTCGCGAGGAAGCGCTTGATTTGCGCATGCTGCTCCTGTGTGAGCCACTCCAAGAATGTGATGTCAAACTGGATCTTGAGGCTACTGAGGCAACCAAGCTCACGGGCGATGGGCATGCCTTCCATCGGTGATGTGACCATGCCACAAATACATACGACCATAACTCCTAAGAATAAATAAAAGGTGATTTCATTTCTTCGGTTTCAATTTATTTCAAGTGAGAATATAATGTTACCTAATAATGAAAATATATATTTATACAGCTATACAAGGAGGATTGCATCAACGCTACACGCTCGTGATTGGGGTCCTCCTAAAGGGAAGTCGACTAGTATGTCAAGACCAAGTCAACGCCTTCTCCAACTCTTCCTTAATGTCACCACGTCACTTTTGGATCAATTCAAGCAAGAATTCAAGTGGGACACATTTTAGAATCTAATTCGGCCTCCAGATCAATTCAGATTCAACTGGATAGATCTAACTTTAAATGTGCATAACTTTCATATACGGAGTCCATTTGAAGTGCATGAGTACAAAATGGAAAGATTATCTCATCGTCTTTCAAATGGATCCAGCTCCATCATCATATTCCTTCTGTGCACGTCATAATCACCAAAACAACCATGCGCTGATTCAGCATGATAGGATAAATTTCAAATGCGCATAGAATTCGCATCAAGAGTTCGTTTGGAATGTGTGAGTACAACATGGAAAGCTTATCTCTCTCTCTCTCTTTCCAAAGGATCTAGTCTCAATCCAATATTCCTTATGTGTGCATTGAAATCAGCAAAACAATCTTTCGGTTTTAGAAATAGAGATAGAATCAGATATGATTTGATTAATTTCCATATATCGAAAAGTTTTCATATGGTTAGGGCCTACGTGCCCCTATAAATATAGGCTTAATTGGACATGTAAGATATGTTTGTTTAGATTAGTTTTCCACCATGAAATTTCATCGTGTGTTCTTGTGTCGACTAGACCAACAACTGTGATTGCAGGTACCAATTCTTTGTGTTCTTCATTCACATTTGCAATATTTATATTACTCTTTTATCTTGTTCTTGCTTATTCTTCGATTGCTCACAGGAATTGAACCTCGTGTTTAGATTAACTATGTTCTTGGCACGGTTGATATCAACTAGGGTGTGGTGTAGCGATTGCAGGACAAATTTGGTCGTTTCGGTCAAGTAGTCTCATAGTCAACGTCATATCAGTCAATTGAAATTATCGTTCTCATCAGAAGATCGGGCCAAAACATCCCCTCATCAATCGGCACCACTAGCTCATACCTAGGGCACACCACGGGGATGTCCTCCTCCTCATCGTTCTCACTGGCTGTCGAGCACAGTGAGGATAACCACCATGCCGCTTAGCGCCTCGATGAGCGTGACCCTGGCCTCAACCACCAGGTCGTTGCCATCGTGGAAGTACACACCATGGGGCTTCTCATCGATGACAAAGACTAGGTCGGCGGGGAGCTGGTTCCACTATCGGTTGCCCTTGCCCGAGAACGTGATCTTGGTGCCCTTCTTCGACCCCGGCTTCACTTCGATTGAAAACCTTGATTAGAATACAAGTTTAGGATAACATTACAAAGTGGCTATAAACATTCTGTAACATGACATTCTGAATCCAATCGTACCTGTGATTCCAACAGCTAGCGTTGATACATTTGGAAGAACACTAACAAGATTGTGATTCCTTTTCAAATAAATAAACCCATGGACAATCTCATTTTCAAGTTTAATTTTCTAACACTTACAAATCATTTAATCTATACTACTTAAAAAGAAGGGAATCGCTACCGTCCAAATGCTTCAGTTGCTAAACTACTCCACCTAACCTTATCCACCTAAGTAACAAAATATTCTCAACCACTCACTCGTCATCCACTCCTGTCTCCCCCACCCAATCCTCTCTCTCTCTTCATTTGCTTCTGTGAGCTCTGCTCTAGCCGAGCGCCACCACTAAGCCCTTCTCTCTCCATTCACGGTCAAGTGTGGACTACATGTGCACGTCCTCTGCGGCTACCATCAAGGTTGAACAAAGCACTCCTATCGCCGAGGTGCCCAAGCGTGGCTGGAGGATTCAGGGCGATAGAGAGTGAAGAGGACCTACAACTATTGGCTTATCGAAGGACTAGCGTTGCATTGGGATAAGAGGTGAAGAGGCTAACCTCGGCCAGTCAGATCCAGGCCCACTGAAGACGAGGCAGCAAGCTCATAGCCTCCTTCGAAGAGCTTGGTCATTGCCGCTAATCGAACGTTTCTCCTTTGGGTAGACTTTATTGTAGACGTTCTCTTGATTTATTGCAACACCCTTTCTCGATTGTTGCAAAGTTTGTTTTTGCTTTTTGCTACATTCTCAGGTAGACTTTTGTTGCGGTATTCTCCCAAATTATTGCATCACCATTTATCTATTGTTGCAAGTACTATTTTTTATTTGTTGCAATATATGTTTTCTCAAATCATACACCGAGTTATTTTTTAATGGAAATTTATTGCATTTATTTTTTATTTGCAACATTTTTTCTCAATTGTTGCAAGAATTGTTTTTTTCTTTGTTGCTACATCTTCGGATAGATTTTTGTTGCGAGCGTTGTCTTGAATTGTTGCAGCGCCATTTATCCATTGTTGCAAGTACTATTTTTGTTTGTTATAGTTTTTTCACAAATCTTATAGCAAGTTATTTTAAATATAAATTTATTGCATTTTAGGTTTTTTGTTACAACAAGGTATTTTTTGGTTTGCTTTTGTCACACACCACGGTTGTTACTGAAATTTACTTGTTGTGTAAGGTACCATCAGATTGGTTTAATTTGTTGATGATTTTGTTACGACAATTGGGGTAGAGGTCTTCCAAATGGATAATTTGGTGGTGGAAACTCAATTTTTTCAGATCAGGTAAGCTATCACGGTGGATTTCATGAAAAAGTTTTGAATTCCGTGGCTGGGATTAGATTAGACGCTCTACGAACCCGACCGCGTGAGGAAGAAATAGGTAGGACGCACTGTGTTTTTGTTGTAGAGAAATGGAACAGTGGAGTCACTCGCACAGGATCTAACGACTAACGAGACGTACAGAGCTCAGAGTGTACTTCCTGATGCTAGTCATCCAAATCGTCCAAAAAGAACATAGTGGTGGTTGTGGCGGCCCATATACGGTACATCGTCCCCTCCCCTCCTCTCACGGAACTTACAACGCTGACTACTGACCCAACAAAATTAGCGATTTCCCTGCCCCCTCGATTGCTATTTCTTCACATTCCCGTTCTCTCCCATGCGAGCTTGCCCTCTTGCGTCTGCTGGGCGATTGCACTGCGCTACCCTTCCTCGCCTATTGCCTCCATCGGTTCATACTCACTGCCCTCGTCTTGCGAGGCCATCTTTGTTTGCTTCATCCCTGCCGCAATGAGGCTCCAGTGGCACAGGTTAAAGGTGTGGCTGCATCAGCTTTTGAGTTCTTTTGGGGTCGTGGCACCTGGGATCTTGGAGAAATTCCTGGTGGGTGTGATTTTTAATTGCTCTCTGTAGTGCGTATTTCGGTGATCATTGTCAAAGGGGCAAGCTTTGAGTGGTTCATGGAAGAAAGTTGTGGTCTTCCCTCAGAGAAAAAAAACTTGTGATCTTGGCTTGTTTGTGCAGCTTTATGAGATTTAATTGTTGTTGGTAGTGCTTGTGGGACTAGATCACGGTTGAAGCTTCAAGGTATGAGTTTTGGGGAAGTCATGGTAGAAAGGTCTGCATCTGATTATGCTTTGGTAGTCATGCACGGGTTGATGTTGTAGGAGGGGAAAAGTCATCAACTGAATGGTTATCATGTCTCTGGTATACTTGCTATGCCACTGTCAATTAAGTTGGATGCCTTTCGCATGCTCAATAGCTCAAGCTTATTGGATAGAGTAGATTGATGATGATGTAAGATGTATACAAAAAGCATGGAATGCGATTCTCTCCTTATCAACCCTACCGTCTTCCAGAAAAACCTCTTCACTCCTCTCCTCTTTGCGGTACCAAAAAAGTAAGTGAGTTCCCCTAATCTTCAATCTCTTCCTCCTCGTAGTTTGATCTCGGTTTGAGCTTTGGTGCTGCGGTGTTGTCGTGTTTTTCACAAGCACCGACGGCCGTGTGGTCTGGATTTGTCTCTTTTGGCATTTCCAGGCTGAATCTGGTCGACTTTGGATAGAGTTGAGGAAGAGGAAATTGAGGCTTGTTGCTTGGTATTCTATAATTCTCTGGCTGAAGCACCTCAGTTGGTCTTATTTGACATCTTCCCTATACCTCAGCTTCATTCTTTGGTGTGTCCCAAAGTGCAAAGATCGACATTGTATTTCTGTCAACCTCGTCTATTTGCGCTGCACAGCGAGGCACTTAGTTTTCTGGTATAGCGTCGAGTGCATGCCTTGCCGTGTCCACTTCTCAGTGGCTTTAAGTGCCATCCGCACTATGAGTATTTTTGATTGTGTGCAATATCTATTCAAGTGTGATGTACTAGTAATTTTAATTCTCTGGCTAGTACTAGGAGACTTGAATCAATCTTTTGTGAGCTTGGTTTCTAGCTCAATGATGAACTAGTGTCTATCCTGAGATTGAATATGACAATTGGGCACAATTCGGTCTTGAGCTAATTGAGTACTTGCTGTTTTTATTTTTACATACACAATTCATGAATGCTCTCTATATATAATTTTTACAGTTTGTTAGAGGCTTATGCATTTGTTCCACTGTGTTGATGTTATTGCTTGTTGATTACTGGGCATAACTGTGATTTATCTTGTCATAAACCTGCGCACTGTCTTGATTTGCTAAACTAAAAACCTCAATCTGTTTTGTACAGTGCCGATATCAGTAGATGGTTACTTACTGATTGCATGAATTGTCTTAAAGCAAAGTTATAGTTTAGCTCAAGGCCTAATTACCTCATATAATTGTCATAATCAATTGTGATTTAAATTGACACACAAGCACCGTGAGGGCCAAGATTAAAAGTCTTGAGCAACATGGCCTCTAAGAGCACAAACACAAACAATTCAAAACCTGAGCAATATGCTGGTTTTTGTTGCCCTCATGTTCCATGTTTTAAGTATATTGTTCAGCTTTAATGATATGGAAGAATTACATGTTTACATGTTATTTTTGTCATTTATGTGCTGCTAAAAATATATTTTAATTATGCTTAATACTATTGGATTTAACACTAAACATTTGCTAAAACCACATTATATACAAAACTTTCTTCTTTTCCACTCATGCTTCATTTCTTCTCCTCTCGATTGCACAACTCTTCTATGCGCTCGGCTGTCTTCTCTCCTTCATCATTGCTACTTTGTAGCTGTTGTGACTACAGACCAAACAGAGAGAGAGGGGTATGGTAGTAGAGAGTTAGGTGAGCAAATGACCTCTCGGGTCTTTCCTCTGGACCGATCATGGCATATATGCGTTCCCTCAGGAGGAGCGTCTAACCCATTGTAACCTTACACCGAGCTTTCCTTCCAGGACAAGCTACATCGCTTACATGGTTTATAACCTTCTCAACAGGCTAACTGGGTTTAGGTGGGGGCCACCCCTACAACAGTAGCTTTTCTTGAGTTATTAGCACATGAAATCCATGCCCTTCCTCGCTTGCAGTTGGCCTCGGCCTCACTCACCTTCCTTTCAGTTCCAAATGCTTTCATCTTGTCAAATCTAAAAACATACAAAGTATTTACATTAGATAGTAACCAATTCTTATGTAAATCACAAGTAAACTCATTGGACTCTTATGTAAATCATGATTAACATCTTGTACACTTGAAGAAATGAACAATGCACTAATATCAAGGATGTCCTCATCAACCTCTCCTTCTTAAAAAAACGTCCTCAGCATTTGATAACCTAAAATGTACTAAACAAATAGAATAACGTATATGCATAGTATGTGTATCTATAAATCACACTCCTTCCATTTAGCACATTATAATTACCTAAAGGTGTATTAAACAATGAAACGAACATATATACATGGTGTGTGTGTGTATGAATCAATTATTGTGTTATTCTCGTTGTTTTGCACAAACCAATTAGCACAACTACAGCCATAGGATGTATTGGATATATAAATTTTGGTACTCCGTTCATTCACATCAGACACCATCATCAAAACCTCGCTCCATTGCCCACCTTTCCTTAGGATGACCATCCGAGCAAGAGCTGACCTATTGGCAAATGTTGTACGCACGGCCAAACAAGGACCAAAACTGGCAACATATCATCACCAAGGATCTCTTACCCTTGGACGAAGAACACCAACTCGGTGCACTGCCAAAGCCAATGTCACTCATGCACAACCTTGGCTAACTTCATACTCTATGGACCAATCGACACTGATGACAAGACCATGGGTCCACAGGCCTCAAGTTACTAGAGATAGAACCAGGAAGAAGTCACAAAGGAACAAGAGCACAAATCAAAAGTGGCAAAGGATTGGAGGAAGGAAAAAAAATCTTCGGCTCTTAAGAAGAAGAAGAGCTCGAGTATAAGAGGACAAGAGAGAACATGTTGCCACCAATGACAGCCGCCAAATCTGTTGGGGGCGAGGAGGTGGGGATTGAGTCGATCCCCTTTTCCCTCATGCGCCCACGAGAAATGGCCGAAACCATATGGAGATAAGGCCCTCCCTCTCTCTCTCTCTCCTCCCCTTTTTTCCACAAAGCAAATTAGAAAATTCCTAAAAAGCCCTCACTTCCAACACAGACGTCTCACAAAAGGATTGTCATGACTTTTCTCCATTAGTTCGTTAATTTACGCAACAATGAAACTGCATCTTGTACGCTGAAACCTACTGAATAATTGTGATATTAGTTTTAAAAAACATCAATTGAAATATCACTTGCACATCTATAGACAAAGTAAGAGTAGAAAACCCGAGATACCTTATGAAACATGCGTCATGCTTGGAGATATGCAGGAATGGCACAACAGAACCTGAGGAGGAGTGAGACCTATAGCAAAAGCAACATCTCCTCTGAGAGCACATGTTTGGAGAAGACGACCAAAGCTATATGTGCTTTGATTATTTTACTTAATTTGTTCAAGTTGATCTTATTGTAGCCAGAAAAGGTCTTGGAGTGCATAAGCCGGTAACAAAAACCTACGAAAATTCAAATGGTTTCCAATTTTAATTTAATGAACACTCAGTATAGACTCGTGAAAGAATTGTAATACTGGATCAAACAACAAATGAATTCTCATGGGTTGCTACTTGCTAAATTGCTATTGTATCAGGTTCTTTCGTTGGCACTGGAATTATATACATGTTCAGATCAAGCTATAATTATTTTAGAAGGCATGCATACCACTACTACAGAAAACCGTATCACAGACGGTTCAAAAACGTCATCACAGATGGTTTTCTGAATCATCTGAATTTATGGGTCAGTGATAATTGAAGGTTATCACAAACGGTTTTCAAACCGTCTGTGGAGTAAATATCACAGACGGTTTGTAACTAAAAATCGTCTATGATAGCTATCATCGCAGACGGTTTGTAAGAAAAAATTGTTTGTGATATAGGCATATCACATACGTTTTTTAACAAAAAAACCGTCTGTGATATATCAATATCACAGACGGTTTGTAATCAGACGGAACTTTGACACCATATAAGCACTGGCACAGTTCTGTTTTCTCGGCCTTGGACAGAGTGTAACACGCAAGGGGAAGGTACGTTCGTCCATTATCTGTTTTTCTTGGTGCTAACTCAGGCCTGATGTTCATATCAGCCAAGTCAAGTCGTGCGTTGACGCCATCCTTTATTTTATCACAAATGTTTAGTAAGAGACTAATCAAGCTGTCATATACATTCTTTTCTACGTGCATGACGTCGATGCAGTGTCGAACATCTAGGTACTCCCAATAAGGTAAGTCCTAAAAATATTGATCTCTTCTTCCATATGTTCTTCTCATGAGCTCTCAATTTACGTCCCTTTCTGAGGACAACATCTAAATCCTTAACCATATTATAAGCCTCTTTTTCGCTTAAATGCTTTGGAGCTGAATCGTCTTCCTTCTCTCCGTCAAATTGTTTCTTCATCTTGCGGTATAGGTGAGCCCTCCGAAGAAACCGGTGGTGACGCATGTACACGATTTTGCGGAGTGTTTCAGCCACACACTCTCGGTACCATCTACGCAGTGAGTACAAGCTTTGGCATCTTTTGTACTCTGACTTGACAGGTTAGTAAGGGCAGGATAATCATTTATGGTACAGAATAATAAGGAACGCAAAGTGAAGTTCTCTCGTTTATATGCATCCCACACCTGTGCCCCCTTCGTCCCACAGTACTTTTAGATCTTCCACCAACGACGCTAGGTACACATCAGTATCATTCCCAGGTTGATTTGACCATTGGATAAGTATCGATAGCAAAATATACTTTCGCTTCATACACAACTAAGTAGAAAGGTTATAGATGCACAAAGTCATGTGCCAAGTGCTATGTTGGCTGCTCATGCTACTGAAAGGATTCATTCCATCTGTACTCAATCTAAACATTATATTCCTTAGTTCTGTGCCGAAATCTGTAAAACACCTATCGATGTTTCTCCACTGGTTGGAATCAGTAAGGTGTCTCAGCATTTCATCCTTCTTGCACTCCTCTTAGTGCCATCGCAGCAGTTTTGCCTCCTTTGGATTCGTAAATAACCGCTTTAGACGGGGAATTATAGGAAGATACCATACTACCTTTGCAGGAGGTCCTTTCTTCACCTCTGTTCCCTCGCCATCATCATCTGATTGATTGTTACGTTTGTATCGGGATGCGTTGCACACTGGACAGATATGCATGTTTGTATACTCTTTACGATAGAGGATACAGTCGTTCGGACATGCATGTTTTCTTTCTACTTCCATTCCCAATGGACAGAGAACCTTCTTGTCTTTATATGTGGTTTTAGGCAACTCATTTCCCTCCAGAAGTATATCCGCTAAAAGACCTAGCAGCGTCGTGAAACTCTTGTCGGACCAACCGTTGCTTGCCTTCAGTTTCAACAGTTCAAGCACAGTTGACAACTTCGTGTATTTTGACCTGCAGCACGTGAATAAAGGTTTCTCCGAGTCCTCCATTAAGCCTCAGAATTTAATATACTCTGTCTTATCATAGTTCTCTTCTACATCACGAAACATCTGATCCAGATTGTCATCGTGCAGTCTATCCGAATCCGAACCACATTCATCATCCGGCGGCATATCATTGACTTCACCGGCGATGTCATCCGGCGGCATATCATTGACTTCACCAACAATGTCCTCCGGCGACATATCATTGACTTCACCGGCGATGTCATCTGGCGTCATATCATTGACTTCGTCATGACTAGTCTAACACATATACCCCTTTTTGAAATCCCTCCGAATCAAGTGCGCTTCAATCTGCTCTCAATTCTTAAACATCCTTAAATTCTCGCAGTCAGTGCATGGACAATACATATATTCCATCCCCTTATTCAACATATCCTCCTCGGCAGCTCTTGTAAAAGTAGACACGTCATTAATGTACTCTTCACTCATACGGTTTGCGGTATACATTCAGCTTCGGTCCTATATTATGCACATATATAACAACTTAATATTAAAATTAATTTAATTAATTATTACTACATATATACCACATACATTGAGGCTAGCTAGATCTAAATTAGTTAGATCTTCAAAGTATATATATAATAGTCACCGAAAATTAATTAGCTAGCTAGATCTAAATTTTGATATTGCAACCAAAAACAAATTTCATTACTAACCATATCTAGGGCAACCAAGAACTCAATGAACCTTTAAAGCACTCCTGTCAAATAAGCCTCCTTCCACCATGTAAATAAAATGACCTGAAAGTCTTGCCGCCTCTAGCTGCAGCACCGGCTATATCTGAATCGAAATGAAGACAGATGCATATGCGGTCTGAGCGGCGTAATAAATACATAGCAGGATTATCACAGTCGGTTTTTACTGAAACACTGTCTGTGATAGTCCACTATCACAGACGGGTTTTAGTCAAAAACCGTCTGTCATAGTCCAGATTATCACAAACGATTTTTGATTAAAACTCGTCTGTGATAGTGGACTATCATAGACGGTTCATTTGTAAGAACCGTCTGTGATAATCCTTCAGCAGCACAGACGGTTTTCAAATTAAAACTGTCTGTGATAGTGTATATCACAGACGGTTTCACAAAACCGTCTGTGATTTGCCGTCTAGTATTAGGCTTTCTGTAGTAGTGTACGCCAATGATGAGCTCATCTTGTACTATTGAAGCTTGTGGCTGATTAATACGTAAAAGTGACAGTATGCATCCATATATACAACGCCAGCAAGCCAATGGTTTTCTAATTCGCAAAAGGAAAGGAAGGCATCAGATGTAGGTAATCAAAAGAATGAAAACTAGAACCTCCGTGAAAACAGTTGGGAATTACTGAGGGGGCTAACCATTGAAGTACCCATAGATTCGGTACAATGGATATGACACGCTACATGTTCTGTGAAAAGACTAATCCATTGCCATGGAGCCCGTGCTTGTGTGTTTTAAATTATTATGACAATTAAATGGACTAATCGAGTGATCAATTGGAAATGCGTGGTTTAGTTTGATGCGGTTTTCCAAATTGAACTTTAACCTTTGTTTTTTTAATATATTGATCACTTGGAACGAATGTGCGGTTTAGTTTGATGCGGTTTTTCAAATTGAACTTTAACCTTTGTTTTTTTTTAATATATTGATCACTTGGAACGAATGTGCGGTCTAGTTTGATGCGGTTTTTCAAATTGAACTTTAACCTTTGTTTTTTAGTATATTGTTCAAAACTACAAAATCATGATAATAAGAAAGTACTTTCACATTCAAAAACTACAAGAACAAGATCATTAGAAAACACTTTCACGTTTAAATACAATGATATCACTTTTGTGTCGCATAACTATATATATTGCTGATTAATTGTTGGTAAATAATACAAAATTTGAATATCGAAATACATGTGTGCCTTATAAAAATCAGCTGAGGGACTGATTGGAACGTTCAAGAGTCAACGAATACACTACATATTAAGCTATACCCGCGTTGGTCATTTTAATTAGTGTTTTGATTGAAAATCGGAAAGTTCATGTGAAAGTTTGTTCGGTACCATCCTATAGATTGATATTTTGTTATATAATACTGTAATTTTATCCGAGTGTAATATAACATCGCAAACACATGGAAAATATGTTATATGGTATTACTACCATGGCACATTTTCCATTTGCATGGTTATTAGGTGAGAGAGACATTAATAACTGTAACAACCCTGATATCTAACTAGTTTAGTCATGCCGCTGGCTGTAAAACATTTTCACATAGGTTTAGCCACGCTGCTGGCTAGGTCACACTAGCTAGTAGGGCTGTGCGGTCAGTTTTTTCAGTTTATATGGTTCAGTAAATACGGTTTGATTGGTAAATACGGTTTTAGTATTTCAGGAAATACAGTAATTTTCAGAATACGGTATGGTATCGGTAAATACCATCTTATTTCGGTACGGTATCGGTTAATATCAATTTTACCAAAGTTTGCGCGAATTGCTAAACGTTAATCTCATCTCCAGACTCCAATTCTTCATTCTACAATCAAAAATTCAGAATAGCAGTAGCAGATTGGACTAGCTGACTGGCAGTGTAGCACATAAACACATGACACATCCATACATAATAAACTAGTCCAGCACCAGCAGCACTGCAGCAGGCAGCAGCGGCCAGACAGAGACAGTACGCAGTAGCAACACATTACATAAATAAAACAGCACGTCCAGCAGGCAGCAGCAGACTAGCAGCACATTACATAAAGTCATAAACCAATAGGCTGACAGGCGGTAGACAAAGAAGCAAAGACATAAACCAAAGACTGAGCGCCGCAAGCACGAGCACGAGCACGAGCGCACAAAGACTCGATAGTCTCCCGTGCAAATTCTGAGCCCAAAGTGCAAATGAAACCAGCAGGCTAGCCTACTCCAGCAACCAGCAAGCAGCAGCAGACAACAGTGCAGCACAAATGAAACCAGCCGGCAAACACATACATTAGACAGTCCAATTTTGAAATAATAACAAAAGCATCAAACTCGATCCGACGAGTAGACACTTGCTGTTGGAGTTGGATCTAGGCCTGACATTTCAATGCCTTCATAACATGAAAAATAAGCTAATTAGTTGAAGCATAACATGAGAAATATATTGCATATATTATAGTATCTTCTTCAAATTTAGACAAATTCGCTAAATCGGCTTCCACATTGATGCGCTTTAAAGAACGCAACCAATCTTGTGCACATATCAAGCATTAGAGTGTGAATGGAGTCAAGGAGCTTCTAAAATCATCAAGAACACGACCACTAGTACTAAAAGTGATTGAAACAGATTGATATAGGGATTGCTAATATATCACGGGCCATCCGTGAGAGGATTGGAAAACGAGGTGAGTTGTACTTCCACCAAGAGAGAATATTAAAGCCATGATCATCATCTTCTATATCTTCAGCAAGGTACTTAACTAATTCAGATTTACCACCACCTCCACTAGAAACTTTCATTCTTTTATTATATAAAGACCTCATAAAATTTGTAGATGCACTTGAATGCTCAGTGCCACTAGTATTTTGTGTATCTAATGTTACTTATCTATCACCTTGGTTTTCATCCGGAGAGTACATCTTCTTGAATTCTTCAAAAAGATCTAACAATGCCCGGTTTACTTTATCCCATATCTTGCCCATAAGTGGAGGTAATCGCGTACTTGAAGAAATCAGATTGCTTAGTCCTTGCACAAACATTAAAAAAAACAAAGTGAGTGATCATTGGTTAATAAAAACATCCATACATTGACTTAGATGAACTGATTAAGAAGTACTTGTACCTAGGATCAAGAATTGCAGCAATAAAAATTAAGTTGTTCATCTTCTCAGGATCCCCCCAATATTTATCAAATTTTTCCTTCATCTTAATAGCCATGTGTTTGAAGGTAGTATCATCACCATCATCACGTTGACTCCAATCAGACAACAAATAATTGATACCAGCAATATCTTCAAAGAAAGTGTTGGAAGTAATATACTGAGTGTCAGAAACTTTTTTTGCGAGGTCAAAGAAATGCTTTAAGAAGGCTTTGAAATCTTTCGCATACACCCAATCATCATAAGTTGGAACCCCATCCACACTCAACTCAGCCTTATAGGAATGGTCCTGAAGTTCAAGCCGCTCAAATGCCTTCTCAAAACCCGCGGCAGTCTCTAACATAAGATAAGTCGAGTTCCATCTAGTGCACACATCGAGAGACAACAATCCTTTTTCTTCAACCTTGCTTATTTGAACACACTTTTTAAAGGTATTCATTCTTGAAGGGGAGCTTCTCACATATTTGATAGCATTACGAATACGGGAAATAGCAGGAGCCATTGTCTTTAACCCATCTTGAACCACAAGATTAATAATGTGAGCTACACATCTCATGTGAAGATGGTTACCTTTTGCAAATGTACCACCACGATTTTTCAAAGCACTCCTCATATAGCTTATAGCTCCATCATTTGAATTAGCATTATCTACCGTAATACTGCACACATTCTCAATGCCCCACTCAAGCAAGCATTTATCTAATGATTTTCCAATATCTTCCCCTTTATGACTGTCTACCAAACAAAAGTTAAGGATTTTTTTGTTAAGTCGCCAATTGTTATCAATGTAATGTGCAGTGAGAACCATGTAGTTTTGAAGGGTTGAAGAAGTCCATGTGTCGGTTGTGAGGCTAACCGTTGGACGAGAATCCTTCAAAAGAATTTTTAGCTTTCTTTTCTCATCTTCATAAAGGCAAAGAATGTCTCTATACATTGTTGTCCTAGATGGTGGATGGAACCGAGGACAAGCTTTCGACATAAAGTCTCTAAAACCTTCATGTTCTGAGAAGATAAAAGGTAACTCATCAACTATTATCATGCGAGTAAATGATGCCCTAACCTCTTCTGCATTGTATTGCCAAGGTACTATGCAACTACTTTGGCCATCTACACTACGTTGGAAGCTTAGTTTAGTTTGACTGTTGATCTTGGCAGGATGCTTCTTACAACATTTTGCATGAGAGACCAGTGAGGAGGTACCATTTTTTTTGTGAATCACAGGCAAGGATTCGAGAACAATACTTGCATTTAGCCTTATTCCGATCATTTGGTAGTCGTGTGTAATGGTTCCATATCTCTGATCTGGGATTCATTTGTTTCTTTCCATCTTGAGCTTCATTATCATTGGGACCAACAGCTTCATCGCTGCCCACATTCATACCCATACCCACTGACCCAACAGCAGTAACATCAATATTTGCAATATCATCTGACTCAGACATCTAATAATCCAACAATGCAAAGATAGATAACCAATTAGCCATTAACCAAAAATGCAACAACATTACAAATTAACCATGAGTGTTTTGTTCAATGTTCTCTAAAATCTAAATTGTCAAGTACTGGACAGAGGAAGCTACACAAACACATTACAAATTAAACTCCACCACTGCCCAGCATGGAGTTATGGTTTGGGAGTTATGGTTTTTTAAGTGCTGCTGTTCAGTCTCTCTATCGGGTTTTGGCAGTCTATAGTAAATAATAGATTAAAGAAATAGAAAATGAATTAATCTGAAATTTTAATCACATTGTAGGTACTTTCTTAAGGTTTCTAGATAATCTAAGAACATAATTTTTAGATGGGTGGATTAGAAGTTATAAATTTTATAGTGCTGCTATCCGGCACCGGGTGGCTGTTGGACCAATCATGGGAAGTGATAATTTGATTAACTAAATACCAAAATTAAAAATTTGGTGATAACTAGAAAATGATGGGAAATTTTATGTAGATTTTCACAATGTCATTGTTAACTATATTTGACCTTGTAGATTAAAAGATATAAAATTAATAAATCTGTTGTACAGAGGATGATAGAACTATCTTCTGGGTTAAAATCAGTGACTTAGATGGATTAATCTAAAGTTTGTGCCAACTAACAAAGTGTGGAGAATTTTGTTTAGATTCTGGAAATGGTATGATTTGCTATTTTACGATATGAGATTTGAGAGTTGTGATATTTTTAGTACCGGGACAGTAAGGGGACTGTCCGATAAAAGGAGGAAAAGTTGTAGTTTTGGAGAGTGTGTATGAGCACTGTCATTATTTTGTTTTGTAATGCTTCAACTTGTATTGAGAGTGAATAACTTCTGTAGGAGGAGTAGCCTTGGGTATGTTGTCATCTTCCAATCTTTTCAGCCGTTGCAATTAAGAGAAAGGTAAGTACATTGTAGAATAGTATTTGAATGTTTAAAATTGTGGTTGAATGATTACTTGCCTTGATTATTTTATGACAATATTTTATTTATGTTGCTTTATGGTTATGATATGACGATGAAGATGAGAATTGTTGTAGGATGATGAATATATCTTTTGTTTAAATGATGGAAATGAATTAAAGAGAAATTATGATTATTGTATTGTATGCTGATTCATTCATGTTACACAGTATGAGCTAAGACCATGTATGAAAAAAGACAAGACAACCCTGTATGAAAGAGAATAGGGCTAGACATGTGATAAAGAGTTGAATTGAGACCCTGCATGAAAATGGACAGGGCCACCCTGTATGAAAAGGGACAGGATAAAGGTGCATCATCGACTGGTAAACACCTAGTTATACCGGTATAAGCAGAAGAGGGGTTGTGTCTTGAACATTTGTATTCATGAGAAAAGAATTATAAAGTCATGGCATGGGTATGGAACTTGATGAAAATGAGTATGTGAAAAAGATATATTGATGGCTTCATGTGAAATGTTAAAATGATGCTAACCTTGTCTATTACTCTGCTTTGTACTTACTGAGTCATAGACTCGCTCTTGCTTATTTGTCGTTTTAGGTGAATGTTGAATGCAACATTTATGGATGGTTGTAGCACATGGATAGTTACACTCTTTAGCTCTTCACCTCACATATTACTATATCATCTTTGTCTATGAATATTTGAGCATGACTTATTGCAATAACTGGAAAACTTATGGTTTCTCTTAGTTCCATGTGGTTCGTAATATTGCTAGATGATGTATTTCTTAGTTTAGACTTATTCATGGTGTTTATGGTAGTTATTTCATTCATATTAAGTATAATTTATGGTCTATCATGTTGCTGAAGTCTATGTTTAATTTCATGTGGAATGTGGATTCTTCATATCTAGATGTCATTAATACTTTCTTATTAGTTTAAAAGGTAGCGATAGTGGTTGTGGGTGACATCTTAGGCTTTTGAAAAGCCAGGGTGTTACAGTTAGTATCAGAGCGGGCGTTAGGTCCGTTGTGCATAAACTGGTAAATTTACTTGTTAATCAACTAAAATTTTAACATAGGATTAGTAACCTAATGAAAATAATATCCATAATAATAAATAACTTAGGAAAACTTAATTGCTGAAATTTGACTTAGGATAATTAACTTCAAATAGAAATTTGACACACTAGTATACAGTAGGATGAGATTGGATCATTCATTGCATTATGCTTTTGTTAGCTTGAACGGTCGTTAATGAAGTATCGAGATGTTGCCTATGTTTGTATTGGATAGTTGTGTAATTAAGTTGGATAGCAGTGCTGAGAGGTGGAGATCGTGGTTGTGGCCAAGTGGCCATGTTATGCCACAGTGCGTGGTATATGATGAGTGATGAGATTTTCTTCAATTACCATAGATATGGATGTTGGAAGTGAGTTTTATTGGTCATTTTTGTTCTAGGGGTTTGTTATTAGTTCTCCATGAGTTTTCAGTGGTTAGTTGGTTTTAATGCTTGTAATAAGTTTTTATTGGCTATTTTGGTTCTATGAAGAAATTACAACTTTTTTCAATTATTGAGTTATTCTTGTTGCCCTTGAAAGTTGTCAATTTGCTGGGTCATATTTTTGTGATGATTTTACCATTTTATTGATGGTTACAACTTATTTCTTTGCTCAATATTTTCCTTTTGGATCAAGGAGAATATCTTTTGTAAGTCATATTTACGTGGAAGTTTTGAACTCATGTGTTTTTAGGGTAACTCATGTGTTAAAGTTTAATGCTCGGTTTTCTGAAAAAGAAAAAAAACTAAGCATTTGTTGTGATATGATGACTTCTTCAGTTAAAAAAAAGTTGGTAAAACATGGAATATCAAGTTGGGGAAAGAAAGTAGTGTACAAATGAGTGTAAGTAACATCGTTGTAAGTGAAAATGATTAAATGTGTTAATGTTCTGCATTAGTTTCATGATGAATAGTGACTTGAAGTATTGTTATTATAACTTGAATTGTTATGTCTATAGAGAAGCATGGAGCATGGTTGAATCAGTAATATAACTAGTAGTTAAGAATTCTCAAACTTTATTAGATGAATTGGGTTATTTGGTCTCAATAGATTATTCTAATTGTTTGTGAAGGTTACGCTAAAGATATGTGAGATTTTTGTTTTTGGTAATTATTAATTCTGAATTGGTTTTTTCTAAGAATATTTGGTGAACATATAAATATGCTTGAATTATATGTTGCTTACCATGTCTAGTTGATCTATTGTGTTTAAAAGAATGGATGAATATTATTGTAGTATCATATGAAACCTTGTTTACTAGAGGTTCTAATATTGATGTTTTGATTAGTATTTTACTCTAAGTTTTGAACATAAGATGGGAATATTGAATCTGTGTTTATAAATATTTATGTGATTGCATCTAAAAGTTGGATAACAAATAGATTTCTTAACAGGATGATTGTTGATCGTTAATAAAAATCACTATAAAATAACTAATGCATAATAAAATTGATGTTGAGCATCATTAGGGGTTGAATGAATGAAGTATAATAAATGTTTAATTTAAATTTGTGTGCTTTTCTGAGACTGTTGAGTATTAGTTTGTTCATGAATAAAGAGTTTTGCTAGGATATTAAGGTTGTTGTGGTAACCTTGTGATGCTTTGTCAATTTTTTTTAAAACATAGGATGGAATAATAAAATATTATGAAGCAATTCAGTCTAATTCTAGAAAGCTTGAAGATATAATAGCAACTCTTGGTAATTCTTGTTAAGGGTTTGTTAAATTGGTAATTGCATAATTCGTTTTAGGTTGGTCAGCTTTCTTGGTAGCGGTACTTAATAATAATAATAATAATAAAAGAAATATTTTTTTAGCAATGAAATTATCTGTTTGTAAGTGAACTCATTGCAAGTGTTAAAGCTTTCATGTATGTTGTTATTTTATTGTTCTCTCATTACATATGCATGTGAAAAAAATTGAATTTATCAAAGGTGTGCAAACTTGAGGCATTATTAAGATTATTATCATTATGTACATTGTCGTATTTTCTAGGTGTAATTTGATCATGTCATCCAATGATGAAATTTTTTTGGAGTAATAACCTGATCAATGTTAGAGTAAATGGAATAGTGAGGAATGTTGAACTATTATCATGATATATGATATGTTCTTAAGTGAACATCTTGCTTGGAATTAGAATCTTTGTAAAGTTAGTCGTGCTTATTGGATTTACTTGTTGGAGTTTCCTCATCATTTATAACTGATATTTTTTATTGTAGGAGTTTTTGAAAAATTGAAATCATAAAATGATATTGCTTAATATCTCTCTCCAACTAGATGTAGTGGAGAAATTATTACTGTGACATGTAATGATTTGAGTTACCCATATGTTAAGATTAAAATCTTAATGTGATCATTTGTAATAACAAAGTGAAGTGGACTTGCGTTGGTTATTGATGGAATTTGTTGGGCTGTGATAACCGTGTGTGGGAATTTTATGGGTATCGGTCCTTTAAAAGAACTAAGTTGACAGTATTCAAAGGGAAATCTACACTTACAACAATTGAAAACAAAAGTAGTACTTTTGTGCAGGAACCTTACCACTAAAGTTTTTCTAGATTTGCAGTGGTGTTGTAATGAGGTTGAGTTTAATCTTGAAGTTGGTAAATTAAAAGAAAATGTCTATGCAGGATGTGTGATGTTTTAGGAAATTTATGGCTCAACGAAATACACACAAACACACACACTTTAAAGGTGAAGAAAGTATGTTTTGGGTATATCTAGTTTATGTTTACTCTATGTGTTTTGTCCAATGTTGCTGGTAAAGAAAAAGTGGTTTAATGGTGTAATGTGTTGTCCTTTTCTTCTCTAGAAGGAAAAAAGGGGTTGTTATTTCGTGTATTGGAGTGATTTCATCCTTTGTTTCATGTGGTTCTTGAACGCATCTTGTTTATTTGGAGAGTTAAATGATTTCTTAGTGAATATTTCTTTTCAGAGAGGTTTTTGAATGCATATCATTTATCTAGAATTCGAATTATTCTTGGTGGACTTCTGGTTATTTCTCAGGTGGATTCTTTTGAAAGAGAGTTGGTTTAAAAACTATGGTATGTGTTTTTCCTGTGTTGAGAAGGGATGTGTCCCGCAAAGTGAGGGGCTCACATGGGAGATGAAAGAAGAGTATTTGCTGTTGTTGAAGGTTAGGGCATTTGTGCCATGACCTTTTGGTTTTCTAGATTGTGATTCGGATTTCTTTCTCGAGGCGGGTTTGTGCCAAAAGGAAAAACATTATTTGATGGATTGTAGTTATTGCGAGCGGAATGGGTTGCGGTAGAATACGAGAGCGACTTCTTAAGGAGGAAAGAGTGTAATACCTCAAACCTTAGTTGAATCGGGAGTCAAAATGTAAGTTTTAAATATGCAGTTAGTTTGAGAATACAATACCATAGATGTGTAGAGCTCTTAAAGTTGATTCTGCCATTTCAGAGTTTGGGATGAGGATTTTGTGGATACGTAAAGATTATACAGTTTGAGGTATTAGATGCTCAAGAGAGTTTTGATGAGGTGAGAAGGAGAGGTTTGGAGTCTAGGGTGGGTGCCTAGGTACTCCTAAGGGTATCTTCCACAAAAGTCACTGTGTTGTTCGATGCCTAGGGAAAGCTTAGCTCGAGGTATGCTGGATTATTCTAAATAGTGGCATGTTTGGAGAACTAGCTTATCGATTGAACCTTCCTGAGTCCATGTGAGGTGTGCATAATGTATTCCATGTCTCCATGTTAAGGAAGTATCTGAGAGATCCAGAGCATGAGATATCACTAGCGCCATTGGCCATTGAACAAGATCTCACCTTTGAGCCCTGACCAGTGCGGATTCTAGGGGAGTCAAAGCGAGTTCTGTGGCACAAGAAATTAAAATATATCAAGGTGCTTTGGACGCATTAGATTGAGTGGGAAGTAATTTAGGAGCTAGAGTCTCACATGCGTGAGAAATATTCAGAGTTGTTCGCCTCATGTATGTGTGTGATTTGATTTTTGGTTTAGTTCTGTATCCTGTGCAGGCTCATGGAGCGTAGAATTTGGTGTTGAATTCTATTTAAGGGGGGTAGAATATAATATTTCGAATGACATTTGAAGGTTTCAGTGAATTAAAAAGAGATAAAATAAATAAAAAATCAAGAAGTAAATAAACACTTTAGAATTGTGGAGGAGTTTTAGGCCACGGGGCCTTTGGCCCACAGCAGCCTAGCCCATTTAGGGTTGGTTGGCCAACCCCCTCCCTTCTCTTTAACCTAGGCTTATTTGTTGTTTTAGGTCAACATTGAAAGTGACATACATGAGTGGTTGTAGCACATGGATAGTTATATTCTTTAGCTCTTCATCTCATACATTACTACATCACCTTTGGCTATGACCATTTGAGCATCACTTATTGCAATAATTGGAAAATTTATGGTTTCTCTTAGTTCCATGTGGTTCGTAATATTGCAAGATGATGCATTCATTAGTTTAGACTTATTTATGATTTTATGGTAGTTATTTGGTTCGTATTAAGTTTAATTTATGGTCTTTCATATTGCTGAAATTTATGTTTAATTTCATATGAAATGTGGATTCTTGATATCTAGATGTCATTAATACTTTCTTATTGGTTTAAATTAGTAGCGATAGTAGTTGTGAGTGACATCTTAGGCTTTTGAGAAGCTGGGGTATTACATATATTAAGTTGATAGATTTTGCTACATTACATTGTAGTCATTTGTCATGCATCTGCATAAGCGTTCATTCGAATAAATGACTAATTATAGTTTTGGAGAACTCTAAAATCTAAAGACTATTGTTTCCTGTAGGCATCAATTACAGATGCAAAGGAACCAAATTTTGAAAATAATTTTCAAAGCAATGTCTATGTTCTATGTGAGCCCACAATTTTACTGTAGGAGGCCAGACACTTGTTTTTGAGAAAACTAGTTGAGTGCACGTGCGTTATTACGGAAAAAAATATAAGTACCCATCGGCAAATAATCACAAATAGTTTAAATTATGAGTGAGAGCGTTTAGACTTTGTGAACAATATTCAGATTCAGTTGCAAGTTGGAGCTATCCATTGCATTGCCCAAGTACACATGAAAGTTCCATGCTGCAAACCTTACATCTAAAATCAGACAAAATAACAGAAACACATGTTCATAGTACTACTGCAACAAAATATATTCTACTTTGCAAACCTTACATCTGAAACCAGACAAAATAATACGAACACATGTTCGTAGCACTACCGCAATAAAAGATTTTCCATGCTGCAAATCTACATTTGAAATCTAACAAAATAACATGAACACATTTTCATAGTACTACCGCAACAAAAGATATCTAAGGGCCAATGATTCCTTCAACTTCATTACACATCCAATGTTCTTTCTCCCCTTCCGGTGTCATGGTCTCGGGTTATTAGTTAAGCTCATTATTGATTAAACAAAAGCATTTATAATTAATACATAATAAAAATCCAAACAATAAAATAAATACCACCAAACTTCCACTTACCTCCGCTTCAAATCGTTGGTAGCTGCAATATTCGAATCAAAGTGCAACCTACTAAAGACTGTAGTATGCAGACTATGGTCTAAATAAAAGACACAACAATCATACATTAGATAATTCTATCAATTATATGGTACATTAACACAGTAAATAAAGTGATACATGAACTTACCAACATTACGCTTTGCTCGTAGCTTTGTTAATTAGTTGCTAACTAATTTGTTCTTGACAACTAACAACACACGTTGAAAGCTACAAAAAAACATCTCTTAAGAAATATAGAAGAATTCTAAATTAAAATAAATAATAGTAGATGAGAGCGACGTAAACAGAAGTGAAGGGAGGCGGCTGTGCCTCTCACATTACTCACATTTCCCGAGTTCATTGATGGATGGGGGGGGGGTGGTGAGGGAAAATGGAGGTGGTGGCACATCACTCCCTTTTCATCTGCATCAAAGGCAACAAGGAAGACAAGGGGAGGCAGGAGGGTGCTGAGGTGTTGGCGCCTCATGTCTCCTCTGTGCTCTTCTCTTTTGCTTTCGCATAGCCATGGTGGGTCATTCGGTAGGTAGAGGAGGTAGCGACAATAGTTGGTACGGGCGCACGTGGTTGCCCCATGTAGATGTTTTACCGCTGTGGAGTTGGCTTCGACATTCGGCAGAGCAAGCGTCACCTGCCTGGCTACCTCATTGTGGCCATTAATGCGAGGGTGAGGTGGCGGCTTAAGGGGCGTTCGGAATAGCGATGACTTATGGTTTCTGGCTGAAATTTTATTGTAGTTGGCTGATTTTTTACTGTAGTTGAGTTGGCTTATTGGGCATAATTAAATTTAAAAAATATAAAAATAAAAGCGACATGTTAACTTATTACGGGTAATGCAAAAGAATACAAAAAAAAACACCAAAAAACAAAAGAAAAAGAAAAAGATAAAAAAAAATAAACAATGATCCGGAAGGCAACGCTTATCTCTGAACGATGGCTTCCAGGTAAGCTGAGCGGGGCCTAAGAGGTAGCCGAAAAGGTAAATGACGAGTAGTAGTGCTGGGCACTAAGGGCATCTCCAATGGTGCTGAGTCAGCTAGCTATTTGCATGTACACATCAGCATATATCCTATGTGGAGGAAAGAGAGTATGCAAAACACAAACAGCTAGCTACTATTTCGTCTCTAGTCTATAACGCAAAACGAGGTAGGTTCCATAAATGACTGTGTGTGCATGTAAACATCAAATAGCTATCCTTATAGATAGTTCTTTGGAATGCTAGTTTTTAGTGTGTACTCTATAGATGATGTGAAATCCTTATAGATAGTACTTAGTTAGGACCATTGGAGATGCCCTAACGAGCTACTGCTAGCGCATTAGTCATGTCTTTGTTTTTCCAGAAGATGGCACCAATCCAATTACAGAGCAATCCAATGACAAAGCAATGGTAAAAAAATATGAAAGTGTGAAATATTGTGTGACATAGATCAAAATTTCTTCTCTAAAAATAAAATGTTAAATTTTGTCTACAAAATTACGTGAAAACTCTGCTTCGAGTATATCAGATACTCTCGTAAACAAATTAAGGTGCTAACGTTATCAATTGGATTAACAACAAATTGAAGCGTTAACATACTTATTATCGTTTATGATCTCTAAAGTAATCTAATCACACTGAGCTATTTAGCCATGTTAATCCATATAAATTAACTACTATTCTTGATTAGTGCTCCTGTGAAAATTGAAAGACCCCTTGCTAGACAGAAGAAAATAGAGTGGATTTGTTTTGACTGAGCTTTATATCTATAGTTTTTAAATTTTGATCTGTTTGTGAAAGACATTACGTAAAAAAAAATAGTCACATATGATTTTTACCGATATAACTAAATTTGATATAATTTATACTATAATTTACCTATAAATCCTATATTAAAAAATATATTATTTAATAAGAAATAAAAACCAAAATATAAACATAAGCCAAAAAGTTTAGCCTCGAAATCTACCAAGGTGGGGTAGGTTGAGCTGGAGTTCTGGAATTTCCATTCTTTGTCCCTCCATAGAGCAGAAATTCAAAACGTAGCCGCTACGAAGCCTCGTCCAACGGTCATATCATGGAGAGAGGCGGTGTCTTTGCATCCAACGGTCGGCAAGAATCATTCAAATAGCCAAAAGGCCCTTCTGTTTCTTCCATTTCCATCTCAACCCCACTTCTCCCCAATCTCTCCCGTTTTCCCCCTTCCTCGTTGCTTTACTCCGACGAGGCGAGTAGGCAGAGGCGGAGTCCTCGGCGGCGACGAGGACGGCAGGAGCCTCCTCCTTCGATTTGATCCCAAGCTCGTGCGGGGGGCCTGAGGCTTCCGCATTGGGCGCAAGCCCTCCTCTCGGCATCGTCGGAAACGAGGAAAACGAGGGGAGGCGCCGAGGCCGCGGCGCCTAGTGCGTTTCCATGGTCCCCTCTTCGGCTTCCTCCAGCATCGCCTGCCTCCCAATGGCCGTGATCTGGTGGGTTGAGGAGGCGGCGACGGTGGAGGGGCGCACGTGGCCGGTGGCCGCCCAATGCAGCCGCGGTGGTGTTGGCTTGGGCGGAGCACGCGAGCAGTCCACAGGACCGCAAGCCCTCCGGCTCCTCGGAAGCGACGACGGAAGCAACATCGCCGACGAGCGCCAGCAGAAGTGGGAGGCGCTGGTGCGTGGTGCCTCGTCTCTCTCCGGTTCCCCTCCTCCAGTTCTGTTGGCGTTGCTCGCCTGATAGTCACGCCATGGCCATTAAAGGGAGGGGGCGAGGATGTGGCTGCGGCGGGGGAGGACGGAAGAGGAGAAGATGCCGGTGAGAGTTGGAGCTCGATCTCCATGTTCGTGGCCAAGTGTAAGTCTCCCTGTTCGCCGATGGCCCAATTCGCCAAGTTTTTCTTTTGGTTATTTGCTTCTGGGATGCCTTAGATGAGGACCTATTTAGTTTATTGTTTCGATTTTGGTAGATTCCATAGTAGCCAACATATTGTGTTGAACAGTGAATTGTTCGATTATTGTTGTGGTTAATTAGTTTTGGAAGACTTAAAAGAGTGCTTAGTTTGTTTCTTGACACAATTCCGGCAGTTTTATGGTGCTTCATTGTGGAAAATCAAAATTACATAGGAGCTGGCATTCTGTTTTGAACGGTCAAAGATTGCACATTTCTTGTAGTTATTTGGTTTTAGGTGACTTGGTTGAAGGCCTATTGTTGTTTTCTTGCTCAATCCTTGGCGGTTTTATATGGGTTTATTCTCTGTGTCCTGTCAAAAATTATGTAGGTTCAGTGTATTATTGGACATATTTTGTTTTGGATAACGTATGTGAGGACCTACTTGATTTCCTGTGTTCTATTGTTGCAGATTTATGGTTCTGTTGTTATCTGGCTGTCATAATTAGGTAGGACAGTCATATTAGATAGGCGTGTGTTTTTCCCAAGTTCGTTGGCAGACAAGTAATCTACTAATCTAACTTCGAACTTACAATGCACCAGTTAATCCTTCTTTGCATACTGCTTTCTCATGTGCTGAATTTACAGTTCCAACTGAGCCTAGAAGATTGTTGCTGGTTTTACCTGAATAATTTGCTCAGCCAGTAAGTTTTCATTACTCTATGTTCCATGTTTTGCAGTCTATTGCCGTGGATATCTGATACTGATGGTTTAGCATCAATTTTTCTCTTATACTTCTTCCTGTGCTCATTTTGTTCTTTATTAGCCTCTGGGCATTGCCACTTTTAATGCTTCATCCATGTTACTACTAATATGTTAAATGAATAATAAATCTCTCAGTAAAAACCAATTGGATAGTAGGTCATATAAGGTTATATGCCATTATCAGGATGACCCGCAACGAAAGTATAGTAAAACATGCAGATAACATTTATATGCACTTTCCAGGTCCATTCATTTGTCATGTGTTTTCATGTTTATTGAGTACAAGTGGAGAAATATTGAACTTTCATTGGCACCTGCTTCAGTTGCAGTAGGGTGTTTGTGAAGCATTTGCTTTCTGATACATTGTTTAGGTCAATTTTGTGGTGCTTTTTCTTATTTTTTTTTCTTTTTTTTCAAGGCTTTACATGATGCTATACTTACTGCATTTGCCTTATTTCCATATATGTTCTTATCCTAAGAGATGTTTATACAGATACACAACTTTCGGTAGTGAAAATTGGGAGATTGTAGATTCAGCTTTGCTATTTTGGTAATAACTCTTACCTCTTTTTTATTTAATACATGGAAAATTATTTAATTTTTTCTGAAAAAATTGTGCACAACTACTTACCTTCATTTCACTTGTGTGTGCAGTTTTGTGCATAGAAATTGCAGATAGGTAACATAGGTTGGTGGGTTGGGCTGTGTTCACAATCCCAACAGAACCTAGAAGGTCAAAAAGTGCTTTTTATTTTGGAGCTGAAATCTTAGAAAACCACGTAGACTTACTCTTCTGTCTTTGTATATCATGATCCATTAGAAACAAAACATGCTATGGTTCTTTGTAGTGTTTGGCAGCATAGTGTGAATTGCTCATCTTTTACTCAATGTACCTTCATGGAGTCAACACTGTATGATTTTCAATTTAGATTGGAAATAGTCCAAATTACAACCCTATAGCCTAAGTCTGGATAACCTTCTGATCTACGAAAAGGTTTACTTAACCCCTTGTATTTGGTAAATCAGATCAAACTTCACCTTTCACACATAACTAAAACCAGATTTGATAACATGGATTGAATGCAGCCCGGTTTTGCTGACTAAGATTGACTCGTCGGCGTCCCTACGTGCGATTATCTGCGCCGGTGGGCACATCTGCAGCCGCCGTCTGCTACGAGACATCCGTGCTCCCGGCCGGCCATGCCGCACTCGCCACCTAGCCCCGATCCGTCGCTACGTGCTGCGCTGCGCTCGGTAATTTAAGTCTGTCCAACCTTTGATATTGATACTGGAGACTAGGAGATGCACCCTCAATATAGAAGGATACATATGCAAAACTTTTTGACAATTTGATTTGAGCATATATGAAACATTTGATAGTACAAACCCATCTGAAACCTTCCATTGTTATAAAAAAATACTACTGTGTTCTTGACCACTTTCTACATAAAAATTGGGCGGCGGCTGCAGATGTGTCCACCGGCGCAGATAATCGTACGTAGGGACACCGACGTGTCAATTTCAGTCAACAAAACCGAGCTGTATTCAATCCATGTTATCAAATCTGGTTTTAGTTATGTGTGAAAGGTGAAGTTTGATCTGATTTACCAAATATAAGGGGTTAAGTAAACCTTTTCGTAGATTAGGGAGTTATCTATACTTAGGCTATACTTGAGGGTAGTAATTTGGACTTTTTCCATTTAGATTTAGGTGTATGTTATCCATGTTAATACATATCTCATTGTTAGAGGAATATGCGCATTTGAATACCATTTCCTTGTTTAGATAGATCAGCCTTAGTGCTCACAATAAATTGTTCTTTTATATGTTCAATGTCAACCAATCTATACTGCTCTGCTTGTTTCTGATCAGTTAGTTATTTTACAGTTTGGCTCATTTTATTGCTGGTACAGATGAGCAAATAGCTAAAAAAATGAAAAAGAAGTGTTCTTTTCCTCTGTATTTTGTTGTTTGCTTAGATGCTCTTTAATTTCATGCTTAGGTTCATCGACTTTCCTTTCTTATCGGTATCTTGTCATCATTAAGTGAAACTTCTTGACTTACAGATGCCTGTATTTGATTCATACCATTCTTCCTGTCTCTCTTTCTTTGTATCAAATTGGTGTTTTTTAGGGGAAGCAAATTGGCAATCGTGTCTTTTTTGTAAACCTTATAGCTTGCTTATCTCACAATTCTGGCAATTTATATATTGACATTTATGAGCATGGACAAGGCTGGAGCTTCCTGTATGCTGGATTAGCACACCTCAAAATGAACATGGAGGAGTTTCTTCTTGTTATTAGTTTGCATGTTGGTGTCACCGTATATATAAAAAGGTACAATTTTCTTCTTTGCTAAAAAATTGCTTATTTACTATGAATGGTGTGACATGATTGTTGTTTATAGTTGCACTGTTTATATTACATGCCACCTCTTTTTGGAACTTGATGACATGATTATTGTTGCCAATTGCACTGTTAGATATCATTCTGTCTCTTTTTGGTACTTAGAACTCTGATTAGGATAGGTATCTTTTAGAAACATTAATCATATTGTGTGCCTAACTATGTCATAGGTTCCTCCTTTTATCAGTTGGAGCTTCAGATTCCAAAACATCCTTGTCCTTTTTATTGTCTCCTATGCCAACTTGTTGTTTGGCAGTAGAACTCCTTTCATCTTCATCCTCATTCTTAACCTTCACTCAATTGTTTTGTTGATAATCTTCCCAAGATGTGCCCCTTGTAGACACAATGTATCGTCTAACAATAAGAGAGATGAAGGAAAAGAAAGAAAGAAAGAAAGAAAAAACAGCATTACCCTCCATCTAATTTTCTCTCATCTCTCGTAAGCACTTGTGTCACTGACCAGTTGGGCCCCTTCTCAGTGAAATGAACGCTTAAAAGAGATAACAAATTGGGTGGTGGACACTACTGTTCTTTATTTCTTTCTTTTCCTAAACTTCTCCTATTCTACCATAGACATTACTTATTCTGGTTTCATTTTTGTTCTCTTGTCTCTTCTCACTCTCCTTTCTCTGAGTTGACCTTGATGATATTCTTTTCTTTGATTTATTTACTTACTCCAAAGTTTGAGGCTTGGTATTTCTGTTGTTTGCTTAGGTGGGGATGAATTTTTAGTTCTTCCTACTAAAGTTGTTTTTTATCTACTTTTTTACACAATCTTAGTAATAAGATATTTGGTTTTTTAATATTTATGTTGTTTGTTCAATGTTGAGTATCACCAGGGTATTGTAGCCTTTTGTTGTGTGTTTTTACTAAAAAGCTGAGGCATATTGTTTGTGTTCCTATTTGTTGGTTGCTGAGGCATATGATTTTGTTACTTGTATTGATTATAGCATCAATTGTAGATGTTACATCTAAGGACTATTTATGTAGAAATTAAATAGCAAAATACAAATTAGAATCGAATGAGAGCAGCTGAATTGCTTCCTCTATCATAACAGAGAAAAGAAATTCCCGAACTGTACCTTAGAATCTCAAACATTAAGTACGTCATGTAACTGTTAGACATCTAGGGTCTACGGTGTTATTTGCAATTTACCCTCTACATGTATTGGACCTCTGGCCTCTTTGGAATACAACAAGCCTCATTCTTACATGGTATCAGAGCAAGGCTAGGCTAGTGTTCTGTCTGCCGTCGTCGCCGGCCGCCATCGTCATCGCTGGCCCCGGCCCTCCTGCTCCTCTCTCTCTCCCACGCACGCTCTTCTTTCCCGCGTGTGTGCTTTGCCCCGGCCGCTGCCTGCCTGGATCCAGTCACCGCCATTGCTTGGCCCTCCTCGACTCCGCCTTTTCCTTCCTTGCTCCGCTGTCGCCTTCGCCCCGGCCCGCACCGGCCGGTGCTGCTGCTGCCCCTACCCCACACCGGTCGGCACCGACGCCGCCCCGGTCCCTGCGGCCGCCTCCCACTGTCGGCCACCCTAGCCATTTCTGTGCATACTGTCGGTGGCTCCTCCATTTCGCTCCCGTCGGTTCGTTTCGACAGGACGAACTTCCGGGAATGGGCTGGTCACCTAAGAATTCATCTCAACAACCAACGTCTCTTGGGTCATCTCACCGGTGAGCACCCCTGTCCACCTCGTCCCACACCGCCCACACAGCCCGCTCTTCCTGCTGGTGTGGATCAAGCAGCTCAGGACGAGGACAATGCTATACTAGAGGAGGCCCTGGAGCTCTACCAGTTTGAGTTGCATGCCTTTGAGCGGTGGTAGGATGCTGAGGCTTGTGCTACCGCCATCCTAGTGGGTATTAACAACTCTACATAGCAGAAAATAAACTCGCAACCTCACCAAAACCAAGAGCCAATGATCGCAAAGATCGTTCGAGACTTCTGTCTCAATCGGTCTAACCATCGGCCTGGAAGCAGTCTAACTGCTAATCGGTGTGACCGTGCCAGTATTCCTTGTGGCCTGACCGATCGTCGAGAAATAGTGCAGACCGCACTATATATGATCCAAGAAAAGAGTTAACTTCTAAACCACTAATTCAAATGCAGTGAAACTTGGCACAAGCCTTTTCCTAGGAATCATGAATCGTGAAGATCGATACCAAATTCCCCACGACTACTTCAACGAGTACTATAGCAGAGTACTGTTCCATGAGTACTGCTCACTCCGAGTACCTTTCATCTGAGCGGTTCATCCAAAGTCGCAGTCGAAGAAGCCTCCGAGTATTCACAGATGAAGGCTTCGAGCTAACAGTTGAAGAAACTTGAGTACTCACAGTCGAAGTTTTCGAGCTAACAGTCGAAGTCATCCATAAGACTTTCGACAAAGTGAGGCAAATCCAATAGCATTCCTGTCTCTCCAAATAGCATAGGTTGATCTGTAGTTCTGGACTTTCCATTCCTGTCTCTCCAAATAGCATAGGTTGATCTGTAGTTCTGGACTTTCCATTCAAAACGTAGCCCGTTCAAAGTCTCGTCCAACGGTCATATCGGAGAGAGGCGGTGCCTTTGCATCCAACGGTCGGAAATTTTCCATCAACCCCCACTTCTCCCCAATCTCCCTATTTTTCCCTCTACCTCGTTGCAGGCAGTGGCGGAGTCCTCGGCGGCGACGAGGACGACATGAGCCTCCTCCTTCGATTTGATCCCAACCTTGTGCGGGGAGCCTGAGGCCTCCGCATTGGGCGCAAGCCCTTCTCGTGGCATCGTCGGAAACGAGGAAGACGAGGGGAGGCGTCGAGGCGGTGGCGCCTCATGCATTTCCATGGTCCCCTCTTTGGCTTCCTTCAGCATTGCCTGCGTCCCAATGGCCATGAGCTGGTGGGTTGAGGAGGCGTGATGGTGGAGGGGCGCACGTGGCCGGTGGCCGCCCAATGCAGCCGCGGTGGTGTTGGCTTAAGCGAAGCATGCGAGCAGTCCGTAGGACCGCAAGCCCTCCATCTCCTCAGAAGCGACGACAGAAGCAACATCGCCGACGAGCGCTAGCAGAAGTGGGAGGCGTTGGTGCATGGTGCCTTGTCTCTCTCCGGTTCCCCTCCTATTCTGTTGGCGTTGCTCGCCTGATCGTCTCGCCATGGCCATTAAAGGGAGGGGGCGAGGATGTGGCTGCTGCTGGGGATGACGGAAGAGGAGAAGATGCCGGTGAGAGGTGAAGCAGAGTTGGAGCTCGTCCATGTTTGTGGCCAAGTGTAAGTCTCCCTGTTCGCCGATGGCCCAATTCGCCATGTTTTTGTTTTGGTTATTTGCTTCTGGGATGCCTTAGATGAGGACCTATTTATTTTATTATTTTGATTTTGGTAGTTTTATGGTTCAATGTTCTGTAGATTGCCAAGATTCCGTAGTAGCCAACATATTATGTTGAACAGTGAATGGTTCTATTATTGTTGTAGTTAATTAGTTTTGGAAGACTTAAAAGAGTGCTTAGTTTGTTTCTTGACACAATTCCGGCAGTTTTATGGTGCTTCTTTGTGGCAAATCAAAATTACATAGGAGCTGGCTTTGTGTTTTGTACGGTCAAAGATTGCACATTTCTTGTAGTTATTTGGTTTTAGATTACTTGGTTGAAGGCCTATTGTTTTCTTATTCAATCCTTGCAGTTTTATATGGGTTTATTTTCTGTGTCCTGTCAAAGATTATATAGGGCAGTGTATTATTGGACATATTTTGTTTTGGATAACGTATGTGAGGACCTACTTGATTTCCTGTGTTCTATTGTTGCAGATTTATGGTTCTATTGTCATCTGGCTGTCATAATTAGGTAGGACAGTCATGTTAGATAGGCATGTGTTTTTCGCATGTTCATTGGCTGACAAGTAATCTACTAATCTAACTTCGAACTTACAATGCACCAGTTAATCTTTCTTTGCATGCTACTTTCTCTTGTGCCAGATTTACAGCTCCAACCGAGCCTAGAAGATTGTTGCTGGTTTTACCTCAATAATTTGCTCAACTAGTATGTTTTCATTACTCTATGTTCCATGTTTTGCAGTCTGTTGCCACGGATCTCTAATACTGACAGTTTAGGCTCAATTTTTCTCTTATACTTCTTCCTATGCTCATTTTGTCCTTTATTAGCCTCTCCGCATTGTCACTTTTAATGCTTCATCCATGGTACTACTAATATGTTAAATAAACAATAAATCTCTCAGTAGAAACCAATTAAATACAATGCCATTGTCAGCAATGGTGGAGTCTGGATTTTGGCGATAGGGGTGCGAACTTACGATACATCGATAATTATAAGTAAAGAGGAGTGATTATAAGCATATCAATGCTTTTTCAGCTTAATGAAGCTTGAACTTAAAGCAATATAAGAACTACTACTAGTCCTATGAAGACCCACATCAAGAAGTGAAATTACCTACATAACATTGAAGTACTGAACTAAAGTAAGAAGCAACTACAGTATTGCTAGATTCCCCTGTGGTTAGCATTAAGGAACTTCAAATAACAAATATTTGCTTTGTTCTCTATCAAGAACAGCAATTAGGTACCAATGTATCACAGATACACTGGTATTATGGTAATCAGGCACCTATACATGATTTGTGCAGTAAAAGGTAAAGACAACCTATGCCCTTCAAAAAGGAGTTAGCACCTGATGAATCACCTTACTCCTGTGCCTTCCTAGCTATGAGCAATATTGAACCAAATATACGATAATTAGATAAAACAAAGGCTAACTTGTAAGTTTGCTAACTCAGTAACCCTAGTTGAGATCGCATTTCAATCTTCAGATTTGAAATATAAGAATAGAGCTATACTAGTATACTGTGTCATTGTGTTACTGATAGGTTTATCCCTTGTATTTCAGATTTGACTCATTTGAGAACAGAGCTACACTACACAAAGCTACATTTGAGAATAAACATGGGCCATCCCAATGTCTGTTGCCTGTTGGGCCTAATGGAGTAATAGGTGTATGTATAGTGTATATGAGTATATGTAGTATATGCTTTGCATATTAGGGGGTATATATCGGATTTTTTGGCAAAAATTTTGGGGGTGCAATTTTACCCCATACATACTCTCCCTCCACCACTGATTGTTAGGATGACCAATAGCGAAAGTATAGTTAATGATATGGAGTGGATTTGATCTCAGGTTGTATCGTGGATGGGGTTCTTGGTGTTGGTGTGAGGATACATGCCGGGAAGACGCCGTGATGGCGACTCCCAGGCTTAGTTGGAGAGGAGAACCAGACGGGGTAAGGAAGCAGAGGAGATATATTGGAAAGGTAATTTTGTTTCTCTTTATTATCTGGTCAATCCCCTTATATACTGAGGTGACCTTCTTAACAACCAAAAACATATCTCAACTAAGAAGGAAGCAATCAAATTCTCACAAGGAATCTAACATAATCAAGCCAAAAGGGAAACTAACTCTCGGAACTACTATTCCCGGTCTGGCACGCCTCCTGCAGCCCGACCTGTGGCTGCACCGGCGCCCGTAGGTGTAGCAGCTGGCCCCTCCTTTGCCCTGCGGTGGTAGACAACCCCGAATCTCTTAGATATGGTGTCCACAACAGTAAAACATGCAGATAACATTTATATACAGTTTTCAGGTCCATTCATTTGTCATGTGTTCTCATCTTTATTGAATACAAGCTTAGAAATATTGAACTTTCATTGGCACCTGCTTCAGTTGCAGTAGGGTGTTTGTGAAGCACTTGCTTTCTGGTACATTTTTTAGGTCAATTTATGTGGTGCTTTTCCTTATTTTTTTTCTTTTTTCTTTCAAGGCTTTACATGTTGCTATACTCACTGCACTTGCCTTATTTCCATATATGTTCTTATCCTAAGAGATGTTCATACAGATGCACAGCTTTCAGTAGTAAAATTGGGAGATTGTAGATTCAGCTTTGCTATTTTGGTAATAACTCTTCTTACCTCTTTTTTATTTAATGCATCAGAAATTATTTATGTTTTGCTGTTAAATAACATATAAGTGCCCTGCATTAGGAAAAAATTGTGCACAACTACTTCATGTCACTTGTGTGTGCAGTTTTGTGCATAGAAATTTCAGATAGGTAACATAGGTCGGTGGGTTGGGGTGTGTTCACAAAATCACAATCCCAACAGAACCTAGTAGGTCATGAAGTTCTTTTTATTTTTGAGCTGAAATCTTACAAGACCACGCAGACTTACTCTTCTGTCTTTGTACATCATTATCCATTAGAAACAAAACATGAGCTGGTTCTTTGTAGTTTCTGGCAGCCTGTATGATTTTTAATTTAGATTTAGGTGTATGTTATCCATGTTAATACGTATCTCGTTGTTAGAGGAATCTGCGCATTTGAATACCATTTCCTTGTTTAGATAGATCAGCCTTAGAGCTCACAATAAAATATGTTTTTTAATATGTTCAATGTCAACCAATCTATACTGCTCTAATTGTTTCTGATCAGTTAGTTATTTTATAGTTTGGCACATTTTATTGCTGGTACAGATGTGCAAATAGCTAAAAGAACTAAAGAAGTGTTCTTTTCCTCTGTATTTTGTTGTCTACTTAGATGCTCTTTGATTCCGTGCTTTAGGTTCATCGACTTTCCTTTATTATCAGTATCTTGCAATCATTAAGTGAAAACTTCTAACGAAATACAGATGCCTGTATTTGGTTCATACCATTCTTCCTGTCTCCCTTTCTTTGCATCAAATTGGTGTTTTTTAGGGGAGTCAAATTGTTAATCGTGTCTTTATTTGCAAATCTTATAGCTTGCTTATCTTGCAAATCTTATATGCTGGATCAGCACACCTCAGAATGAACATGGAGGAGCTTCTTCTTGTTATTAGTTTGCAAGTTGGTGCCACCGTATATATCAAAAGGTACATTTTTCTTCTTTGCTAAAAGATTGCTTATTTACTATGAATGGTGTGACATGTTTGCTGTTTATAATTGAACTGTTTATATAACATGCCACCTCTTTTTGGAACTTGATGACATGATTATTGTTGCTAATTGCATTGTTAGATATTATTTCGCCTCCTTTTGGTACTTAGAACTCTGATTAGGATAGGTATCTTTTAGAAACAATATTCATAATGTGTGCCTAGCTATGTCAATAGGTTCCTCCTTTTCTCAGTTGGAGCTTCAGATTCCAAAACATCCTTGTCCTTTTTATTGTCTCCTATGCCAACTTGTTGTTTGGCAGCAAAACTCCTTTCATCTTCGTCCTCATTCTTAACCTTCACTCAATTGTTTTGTTGATAATCTTCCCAAGATGTGCCTCCTTGTAGGCACAATGTATCTTCTAACAATAAGAGAGATGAAGGAAAAGAAAGACAAAAAAAAAAAACAGCATTACCCTCCATCTAATTATCTCTCATCTCTCTTAAGCACTTGTGCCATTGACCAGTTGGGCCCCTTCTCAGTGAAATTAGGTGGAGGACACTACTGTCCTTTATTTCTTTCTTTTCGTAAACTTCTCCTATTCTACCATGGGCATTACTTTGGTTTCATTTCTGTTCTCTTGTCTCTTCTCACTCTCCGCTCTCATGACCTTGAGAATATTCTCTCCTTCGGTTTATTTACTTACTCCAAAGTTTGAGGCTTGGTATTTCTGTTGTTTGCTTAGGTGGGGATGAATTTTTAGTTTTTCCTACTAAAGTTGTTTTTATCTACTTTTTTACACAGAATCTTAGTAATAAGATATTTGTCTTTTTAATATTTATGTTGTTTGTTGAAAGTTGAGGCATATGATTGTTATGAATATTGTGTGTATATTGAAAAGATCCAATGGGCAATATATATAGAGAGTACAAGGGGATATTACAAGGGATATGCTATATACGGATAAGAAAACCCAGACATATAAGGAAACAATTAAAACAATCTAATTATATCTCTAATACCCTTAACACCCCCTTCAAATGCAAAGCATATGCAATATCGTTGCATTTGAAAAGAGTTGTCACTAAAATAGTAAAAATCCGAAGTCCGAGTTTTGATAATGTCGCAGATCGAAGCCCAAAACGGTGGCGGTGCAATGCACAAGGTGCAGGAGAAGCGCGGTGGTCTGAGAAGCTTGGTGCAGCGGCTAGAGAAGTGGCGGCGTCATAACGACTTCTACGATCTGCACATGGCTCAGAGAGAAGAGCAGCTGCTGCTGCTATGCAAAAGAAAATTCTTATGCTTTTTTGACAATAAATTTTTATGGACTCGCACAGCTTGGACAAATTGAAAAGATAAACTACGGATTTAGGATAGATGCAACGAAAGACTAAGAAAAGACTCGAGTTACTAGCAACATCCTTCGGCATCTCAACTGCCAAATGCCAAGACCAGTTACTTACCCCCACTTCATCTCTCCACACTTCACTATCCCTTCTCCTGACTCTCCTCTGCCCCGCTCCCTCTCCGCCATCGGTCGGGGGAGGCGATGGCAGCGGTGTCGCCCGTGTGCCCATTGTGCCGGAGATGAGAGAGCATGTCTTTGGATTGCTCGTGGCTGGCGGGGAAGTAGTTAGAGTCGAAGAGGATGTTGTCGCAATGAGGTCGGCGGCAGCTGAATCCATAAGAGGCAGCGCCGGTCCAAGAAGAGGACGACAGCTGCCTGAGAAGGCGGCGGCCCGGGAAGGGCGATTGCATCGGAGACGGTCGGCACGGATCTAGCTTGGTGGGCTCTAGATTCAGCGTTGGCCGGCGATTTAGGTTAGGCGGCCGGATCCGGGTGGGCAAGACCGGTGGCGGCTGGATCTGAGGCTAGCGGCAGCGTCTCGACGCAACGAGCTTGAGGTCGGCCGGATCCGGGGGTGGCGGCTGGATATGAGGCTGGCGGCGGCGCCTCGACGCGGCGAGCTTGAGGTCGGTACAACGAGCTCGAGGTCGGCCTGGATCTGGGGGAAGCGACGGTGGCAGCTCGCGATTGGCAAGACCGGTGGGGAAGAGGGTCAGCGTTGGATAGATCTCATTGGATCTACTCTTGACGCAGTGATACACTTTAATACCAAGATGATACGCTCTGATACCAAGATGATACGGGATCGCCCGATCTTCTCGACGTAGGATGGATACTTACGGAAGTCTTAATAAATCGTAGCGATCCTCCAATACCAGTGCAAGGGACGAACACTCTTTAATCCGCTAAAACACACTCGCGTTGATTTCGCCGACCACCAAGCAAAAATCTATCATGCACCCAATTTCCAACGGAAAGGCTGAATGATCTTGATTGAAAAACACTCCTAATTCCCTTCGGAATTTTGGCAATCACAAGGAACTCGAACAAGAACTTTCATAGATTGATTTTTTCAATGGTGATTTGAGCCTAAGGCTACCAATACATGGCTTATATAGCTCTTTGGGACGTCTATATGGTCCCCAAACCAAGTACAACTCAACCCTATATGGTTTTAGATACGAATTATCACAAAAAGGAAACTAGGTTTTACAGCCGTCACATTGTTTTGGTCATAACTTCTGAGTTGTGATGAATTTGAAGGTGGGACCAGATCCATTGCGTAGCTCTTGAAATTATCCTTCCAACGAGTACAAGAACACTCGAATCGGACTCCGTTTGTGGAAGTTATGACCTTTTTAGTAACTGCCTGTCAGGCTGTCCCGAACCGAATCCGAATTAAATTCTGAGTTGAATCCAAGTTTGAATCCAGTTGGGCTTATGAGAGATACGAATTGGGTTTGAAAATCTTATCCAAAATTTGGGCTCCTCCCTTTTGCTCTCCCGCTGCATGGGCTTTCTTCCTTCATGTCTTTGGCACCTAATGTGGTTATCTTCTTCCTTTTGCCTCTCCATTACTTTGCCATTGATAAACCTAAGAATGCACCATGTAATAACATGAGATAGTATTCTATCATTACGAAAAACAACATTATATTTAGTTTGGAATGAGTTCACCTGGCCATATTTCAAGTGGCTGAACAATTCTTTCCAGTTGAACAAAATATTTAACTAAAAAGTACAAGACACTTGCGTATCCGCATCACGCAGTGGATCCGAGCAGGCGACGACCAAATCCGAAGACTGGCGATGATGGCTCGGGGAAGCCAGCAAAGATGACAAGTTGGGTGTCGGCCGGCCTACGCAAAGTTCACGGCGGTGGTCCAAGAGGACGGCGGTGACTGAGGCACAAACGATGGATGGAGACGAAGGACTCGGCGACCGTCTCCCAACTGGATCCGGCTAGCCTCGCTTGCAATAACCGAAGAAGATCCGGGAGGCGCCGGACGGAAGATGAGATCGGCGAAAGATCTGGACAGCCCACAACAGCGGCAAACCAGAGGAAGGCAGCAGGCGGATGTACGGTTGGCGAAGAAGTGGCCGCCCCCCGAAGCGGAGATCAATCCTCCCAGGGGCAACCACAACGGAAGAAAAGCGAGGTGAGGATTTTAACCTTTGCTCTAATACCATGTTATGAATATTATGTATATATTGAAGAGGCCCAATGGGTAACATATATAAGGAGTACATAGGGATATTACAGGGGAATATGTCATATATGGATAAGGAAACTCAGGCATATAAGGAAACAACTAAAACAATCCTATTATATCTCTAATATCCTTAACAATGATCACTAGGGTATTGTAGCCTTTTGTTGTGTGTTTTTACTGAAAAGCTGAGGCATATTGTTTGTGTTCCTATTTGTTGGTTGCTGAGGCATATGATTTTGTTACTTGTATTGATTATAACATCTGTTGTAGATGTTACATCTAAGGACTATTTCTGTAGAAATCAAATAGCAAAATACAAGTTAGAATCGAATGAGAGCAGCTGAGCTGCTTCCCCTAACATAACAGAGAAAAGAAAATACATGTACTGTACCTTAGAATCTTCACCATTAAGTACGTCATGTGACAGTTTCTTTGGGCTCTTGAGAAGAATTACTGTATACAACCTCTCAACCATGCCCTTGGTATTCTAGGATAGATGCAATGATCCTTCGGTCTTTGGTATTAGAAGACTTTAAGGTAGGGTTAGATCTCTAGAGATATGGGAGAAGACTTTTGAGTGGGAAGGCTTTAGGAGTGAAACAATACTTCGTCCTTTTCTTGCCATCTCACACAACACTAACCGACTTCAGCAGGGGTTGCCCGTAGTGCAAGTGGGTGTGCACAGAAGCAAGGTTCTAAAACCGGTACTCGCTCGGTCACATCACCTTGTAGTGATTATACGGTAATTGGCCTTGTATTCGGTCTTATAACAGGTTGTTCTATTTTAATAACGGAATTATATATGTATATTCATATAAAATCAAAGGCACATTTGATGCTATTGTTGGACCTACTCAGATGCAGCCAGCCAGCCAGTATTGAGGTTTATATAGTTGCCATTTGCCACTTACTAGGCAAATGATAATCTTAAATCTATTTTTTTATGGGATATGACAGCACTGTATTTTACAAACAAAACTTGGGCTAGTTCCTCTAAGTTTAATAGCTTTTGCAGTGATCTGATAGCATGACCTTAGTCAACCTTCTGCCTCCTGCATTCAAAATAGACTATACAAGCTAAAGCTAGTCAATATAAACCAATGTTCTAAGAACAGATAGAGAAGTCAAAAACTGCTAAGAGCGGTCTAAAATCTAAATGATCCACTAATACCATCATACCATGAAAACATTTACTAAAACGAATTTCAAATCATGACTTAATTTATAAGCTCTACAAAATGCCCATAGACAAATAGCAGGAATTCATATTATTCTCACCTATCCAAGGACAAACTGGGTTGGTAACCAACAACACTGCTAACTAGCAACTCTAGCTTCTGATAACCAACGGGGGGAGGAGCCATAGAAGGAGGCCGCAGAGGAGGACACAAGCTAGGAGGCCGCCGCGAGGAGGAGGCGGCAAGGGGACGCCGCCAGAGGAAGGAGCTACAGCAAGGGAAGCCACTGCCGGAGGGAGTAGCCACGGCAGGGGAAGCCACCGCCGGAGGGAGGAGACGTAGCACCGGAGGAGATGCAGCAGCTACAGTAGCTGCTGCTACTCTCCCGAGTCGCAACTTGGTTTCCACACTCGTCGTGGCAATGGCGCCCTTTGGAGATACAGCCTCAGGCGTGTGGGGACATCTGATCCGATCGAAGTAAGAGGGGTGAGGGTAATTGCATTGCGTTACTATGTTGTGGGCTGCTTAATTGAGTGTGGGCTTTAGTTCCCTGGACTGGCCACTCGGCGAGTACACGGCCTAGTAGCCGATTACTTCGAGTACTCGCCCTGTTATTCCGGTTAAACCGGTTAGCTACCCGTTTTTGTCTACTCGTACTCAGTGAGGGGACCTAGTCCCAATACTCGGGCGAGTACTCGGGTGAGTAGACCTAGTTTTAGAACCATGCACAGAAGTGCCAGATACTCAACTCGCCTTAGGTATGACCTCGCAAGGAGTTCTTGACTCATTGAGGGCTGGGCTTCGAGATGGGGAGATATGCACTCGAACGCAAGGTGGTCGATTCGTCGATGCCTGCTTGGTCGACTTGTGGAGGCATCGACTACGAGGTGATGAGGACATGATCCCTATGGATACAACTATATTTTCTATGCTTGTGATTCCAATCACAAGAGCTTGTACACTTCACTTAAATTATCATATGACCTCATTTTTAGGAGTGTTTTTATATTATACGAACTCTATGATGCTACCTAATGATGGACATGTATATTTGTACAACACCATGTCACTCTTGGACCAATTCAAGCAAGAGTTCAAGTGGAACACATTTTGGAATCCAATTCGGCCTCCAGTTCAATTCGGATTCAGTCTGACAAGTCTGACTTCAAATGTGCATAATTCTCACATATTGAGTTCATTTGAGGTGTGTGAGTACTTAATGGAAAGTTTATCTTATCCTCTTTCCAACGGATCTAGTCCCACCTCCAAATTCATTCTGAGCACACGACACTCACCAAAAGGTGGTGTCAACTGTTTGGGCCAAACTGGGCCTTGTAATGCTTGGCCCAAGGGAAAGGTGCCCCCACCTCTTGGCCTATACTATTCATGGTCGTACTATTCACATAAATTCCATGAATAGTACTGTCTCCTTATTTCTTAGTTATGTGCAACTTCTCCTCCCCTATTTAAGGTCGCATCCCGCTGGTTTCCTTGGATTTCGTTTATGTTTAGTTTGCCATCGTTGCAACTTATATCTTCTGCGTGTGTTGACTAGGCCACCCAGTCAAGATCCTTATTCGGAATCCCATCTTATCAGTAATTCATAAATATTTGCAATTTTAGATTGCTTATTATCTTGTTCTTGGGTGTTTTTCGGTTGCATGCAGGGAATAAACCTTCATGGTCAGGTCAGTCGTGTTCTTGGTACGGTTAACGACCCGGAGTGTGGTTTAGTGATTGCTTGGTGTTCTGGTCGTGACCGATTAGAAGCATGCATCGTCAAAGTCGTTCTCCTCCAAATCGAAGTTATTATCCTATCGGAAGATCGGGACCCCATCGCCTCATCACGAGGCATAGAGTACTCCACAAACTGGGGCATGACCCTTGACAAAAGAAGATAATTTGGTTATCTGTAGAGCTAGAGAAAGTTTGTGGTCAGGGAGACGCAATTGAGGTGAAGTGAAATTCGCCTGGAGGGAAGCTATCAAGATCGATCGAACCACATTGGGGTCAGGCCATCGCTCCCAAGATGTCCGAAAAGCTCTGTCGATGGGCTAGAAGGGTCGTGGCAGCGGGCGTAGTGAGCCACCTTCTAGAAGTGACGTCGACCTTGTCTTTGGCCGGGTCAAGCCCAAATAGCAGTAGCGGTGATGGAGTCGATCTAAGCTCAAATGGTGGTGCGCGGCGGACATCTCCTATTGGGACTCATTTTTGCACGGGGATTAATGCTGGCTCGTGCGCTGGTTGGGGTGGCGCGAAGTTAGGATACCCAAAGTTTATCCTTCGACTGCCTGGCCTTCTCTACCAAGAATGTAAAGGGGTTGTAACTGCCCTTGTTCCTTTAACACGGCCTACACCGTTGTTGCTTGCATAATATCAAAATAAAGTTTGCTTAGCTGCTCTTTTACTAGGGGTATCCTATTGCTCTTTATGAGGGGCATCCCGCTACCCCGTCCCCATTGGAAAAAACTTGGTGCTCGGGACAAAGCTTATGAGCAGCACTTCGCTTTGGGGAGACGAGAACGTTGCCGTCTCTTATCGGAAAAAACTTAGCTCTCGGGATGAGTTGTTGTAAGCTCAACTGATATGGGGTCGCTCGATCTTCTCGACGTAGGATGGATACTCGCGGGGAGTCTTGATGAATCGTAGCTATCCTCCAATGCCAGTGCAAGGGACGAACACTCTTTAATCCGCCAAAACACACTCGCGTCGATTTCGTCGACCACCAAGCGAAGATCTATCGTGCACCCAATTCCCAGCGGAAAGGCTGAACGATCTTGATTGAAGAACACTCCTAATTCCTTCACGGAATTTCAGCAGCAATGATAAACTCGAACAAACTTTAGTATATTGATTATTCTCAAAGGTGGTCTGAGCCCTTAGGCTGCTAATACATGGCTTATATAGGACCTTGGGACGTCCATAGAGTCCACAAACCTAGTACAACTCAACCCTATATGGTTTTAGATACGAACTCTCACAAAAAGGAAACTAGATTTTAGAGCCGTCACATTGTTTCGGCCATAACTTTTGATCCGTGATGAATTTGATGGTGGGACCAGATCCATTGCGTAGCCCTTGAAAATATCTTTCCAAGGAGTACAAGAACACCCAAATCGGACTCCGTTTGTGAAAGTTATGACCTTTTTAGTAAGTGCCTGTCAGGCTGTCCCGAACCGAATCCGAATTGAATTCAGAGTTGAATCCGAATTTGAATCCAATTGACCTTGTGGGTGGTACGAATTGGGCTTCAAAATCTTATCCAAAACTTGTAGTTTAAGTCCTTGGGTTTCTCCCTTTTGCTCTCCCACTGAATGGGCTTTCTTCCTTCATGTCTTTGACACCTAATGTGATTATCCTCTTTCTTTTGCGTCTCCATTGCTTTGCCATCGACAAATCTAAGAATGCACCATTTAATGACACGAGGTATTATTCTATTCTTATGAATAACAACATTATATTTAGTTTGAAATGAGTTCACCTGGCAATGTTTGATGTGGCTCAATAACTCTTTCCAGTTGAATAATATATTTAACTGAAAAGTACAAGATACGTGCGTATCCGCATCATCCTCCCCTTCTTCAAGAAAAGCCGTCCTCGGCTTTTGATAGCCTGAAATTGTACTAAACAAGGAATACAACGTGTATGCATGGTATATATATTTGTCATTAACACTTCTTCTGGTTAGCACATCATGAACATCTGAAGGTGTAATAAACGAAAAGAACAACACATACGCATGGTATATGTAAGAGTCAATTGTTGTGCCATTTTCATTATTTTGCATAAACTGATGAATATAGTAGCAATCAAAATATGCATGCATTGCAAAATTGTTTTTCACATCATTCTCCCTCCCATAAAATAAAGTCGTCCTCGACTTTTCTATAGACAAATCATTAATGGGGAAAATCAGATTTATTTGTTCATACATAGGAAAGAAAATTTTGAGCAGCCTCCATGCTTCAATTGCACTACTCTGATTATTTTTACATGGTTGTACATTAAAGATCGAACAAGTAGAATTATGAAATCTTTGTAAACAGTACGTGCAATTGTTGAAATTAATCTCATTGTGATCATAACATGGCATAAAAGATTGTTTATCCATAATATGCGATTTCAATTCTGTAAGCTTATCGCATGTAATGCAAATTCTGTGAACATAAAATTTGTTATCTACACCATAATCTCCAATCAAATTAAACTTATATGTGTAGGCATAGGTACTAAGTAGTGATTTTGAACTTGAAATTTCGGCAACATTATAAATCACACTAGATAGCTCTCTAGGGTCATCAAACATAATATAGCACAAAGAATCGTTAGGAGATATTCTAGTAAGAACTTCCTTATGAGTAATCAATTCCATATTATGTAAATTGAACAAAAAATTTCAGAACATGGAATTGTTGGTTGATCATATGAGTACTCACAATTACTCACCTTTGCACAATTAAATTCAGCACAAATAGTGTTACCTTTGTCGTCCTTCTCAAATGATATAGGCGCTGGATGTTTAAAATTATTAGGATGCACCCACGGGGCAGCAAGCACTTTATCCCTTCCCGTGGTTATCTCCTCATTTGGATTCAAAGATGCCGGTTGTTGAATGTTCAATTCTTCATCTTTAATGTTAACCTGCACAATGTGAGAAACAACACTAGAAGTAGATATTAATGTGTTAGTTTTAGATGCATCCTCACTTTGTCTATCTTCTACTTCTCTCTTTTTTTTTGGTGTCTCTCTCACACTCTCAATTTGGATGCTCTCAATCTCACATATGGTGGAATCACATAGTTTAGTCTTTTTATTACTTTCACTCAATTTGGCTATGTAGCTCTCATCCTCACATGGGTTGTGGTGTATCTTAGGAGCTATATGTAGTTTTGGAATACTATATATCTCCTTGACCGAAGGGAAAGTCCCATGCTCGGTCATCTTCTCATGTGTCACACTAGTAAAGGCAGCAGAATTGAAGTATCGACTGGGAGAAAACTGTGGTGCATGTCTCTCCATAAGTCTCTTCTCTTGAATAGCACAATTCACAAGATCTTGCACACTACCAAAATATTTATGTTGAACTGTAGCAGCAATCTTAGAATTCAATCCTCTTTTGAAGTATGTCTTCTTTTGTTGTTCACTAATGACACCGGCCCGACGTAGTGCATCTTGTAGCTCAAAATAATATTCTTGAACAGTATTACTCCCTTTGGTGAAACTCTCCAAATAGCGAAGTAATCCTTGCGCATAATAGGATGGCACAAATTCTCTCCTCATGAGTGCCTTCAAATCTGACCAAGATTTAATGAATTCGTTTCCAAATCGTTGATGCCACCAACTATAAGCATAATCTTCAAATTCTCTAGTGGCACGCATCACCTCTTGGTTTTTGGGAATCTTTTGAAATCTAAATACTTTCTCCATACGTCATTCCCACTCAAGATACTCTTCTGGATCCTCACTTCCATAGAAAGGAATAAAGTTATCTTTTTCTTGTTGTGGATGAAGTACCCGCACAATATCATTCACAATGTTTGAGCATAACACTTTCATTTGATGATTGAATTCAATGCGGTGATCTTGCATATCTGTCTTGAGCTGTCCATCCCTTGTAGCTGTGCTAGCTACAAATTCTTGTTTCATAGCACTTCTCATTGCCAGAAGTTAGAAACATCATCATCGTTATTTTCTTCGCCTGTCATGGTTAGATTGTGGAAAGCAAAGACAAATATATGTATGATAGTAGAGTTCACTCAATCTCACTTTTTCCTCACCAAGTAAAGTTCTTACCTTTCCGATGTGAATTGAGGCAAATAAGAAATTTACACTTGGTGGTGGCTATAATAGCAAGTGATGATCAAGCGGATTTAAAAGTGACTCACAATTGCACGGCAAAGGATATTTAGTGGAGCTTGGTTAGGAAGTGTTTATCCTACACAATCTTAATTTCACGATGTTGTTGAATTAAGTAATAATCCAAGTTAGAAAGTATTGCCTATGTGCCGATCCAAATGATATATGTGAAGTATATGAACGCACACGCAATGATCAATGTGACTTAATGCAAACAAAAGGAATGAGCTAAAGGAAACAATTGAGAATATTAGCTCGTTTTGCACCAAGTACTAGGAGAGACGCTAGCCAATTGCAATAATATGAATTTGAGGGTACAAAATTGTCTAAAGAAATTAAATACACAATCTGAATTTATGGACTAAGATTAACTCACCCAAATTCGGCCAATGCTTTCTTTTCTTTCTTTCTTTCTTTCTTTTTTTTTTGCTCAAGCCGTGGTTCTTTTTTTTCAATCGGCTGCCTTCTCTCTTTTTTTTTTGCTCTTTTTTTGTATACTCAAGGCCGAACTTGGTTTAATTGTTCGTAGACTCTACGCAAATCCAAAGTTGTTCAGCAATGTGTAGATAATTCTAGAACAGCCCTAAAGCAATTATAAAAGACTAGTCTCAAGGTTCAAAGGATTTAAGTGAAGATCTTAACAGACGCTCAGAATTCAAACCGCAACAAATTTCAGACAGTCTGAATGTGTCCAACTAAGATTTTTTTTGTGGCGCAAACTTGTGACAGCTAGGATTTCTTATGGCCAAATCAATCAAGAAAAAGGAAATCCAGATATATTCGAATGTGATATTCTTTCAAGATGCGCAAAGAACTTACATGGATAGCAAGAACAAGATCAACTAGCGGATTTTCAAGAGTTTAAAATAACAACGATTAAGCAACGCAAAGGGACACTAAGATCAGCACGTAAACAAAATTTCTAATGGATCAAAACTTAATAAAACTCACGAAAATAACAGATGTGAAACTAGGGTTTGGATTTTTGTTGCAATTTTTGGTTTAATGGACTATAGGACAGAAATAAATCAATCTAAAAGTAAAGGGATAAGATCCTACCGAGTAAACCGCGCTCGATACGGATGATACGGGTCGCCGATCTTCTCGACGTAGGATGGATACTCGCGGAGTCTTGATGAATCGTAGCTATCCTCCAATGCCGATTGCAAGGGACGAACACTCTTTAATCCGTCAAAACACACTCGCGTCGATTTGCGACCACCAAACGAAGATCTATCGTGCACCCAATTCCCAGCGGAAAGGCTGAACGATCTTGATTGAAGAACACTCCTAATTCCTTCACGGAATTTCAGCAGCAATGATAAACTCGAACAAACTTTAGTAGATTGATTATTCTCAAAGGTGATCTGAGCCCTTAGGCTGCCAATACATGACTTATGTAGGACCTTGGGATGTCCATAGAGTCCACAAACCTAGTACAACTCAACCTTATATGGTTTTAGATACGAACTCTCACAAAAAGGAAACTAGATTTTACAGCCGTCACATTGTTTCGGCCATAACTTTTGATCCGTGATGAATTTGATGGTGGGACCAGATCCATTGCGTAGCCCTTGAAAATATCTTTCCAAGGAGTATAAGAACACCCAAATCGGACTCCGTTTGTGAAAGTTATGACCTTTTTAGTAAGTGCCTGTCAGGCTGTCCCGAACCGAATCCGAATTGAATTCTGAGTTGAATCCGAGTTTGAATCCAATTGACCTTGTGGGTGGTACGAATTGGGCTTCAAAATCTTATCCAAAACTTGTAGTTTAAGTTCTTGGGCTTCTCCCTTTTGCTCTCCCGCTGAATGGGCTTTCTTTCTTTATGTCTTTGACACCTAATGTGATTATCCTCTTTCTTTTGCGTCTCCATTGCTTTGCCATCGACAAACCTAAGAATGCACCATTTAATGACATGAGGTAGTATTCTATTCTTATGAATAACAAGATTATATTTAGTTTGGAATGAGTTCACCTGGCAATGTTTGATGTGGCTCAATAACTCTTTCCTGTTGAATAATATATTTAACTGAAAAGTACAAGACACGTGCGTATCCGCATCATCAACCCTTGAGAGGGGAGTGGTCATCGACTTTTACCCGGAAGGGTGCGTGTTGGGTGGTGGAGACTCGACCCTGGAAAGGTGGATATATCCCCAACTCGACCCCGAATAGGGGGATATCGCCAACTCAACCCTGTAGATGGGGATATCGCCAATTTGACCTCGAAGACGGGGATATCATCAACTCAACCCTGGAGGGGGAGTATGTCCACGCTGAGGGCGAGCCATTGAGCCGTGTTGGAGCTTGCCAAGGTGAGTCCGTTGAACTGGGAGGCGCCTCTAGTTGAGGAGACGTCATCAAGGCGAAAGTGAACCACGCCAAGGCCAAGCCATCGAGGCGTGTTGGAGCTTGCCAAGGTGAGTCTATCGAGCCAGGGGGAGCCCTTAGTTGAGGAGGTGTCATCGAGGTGTAGCGAGGTTTGGCAGAGGCATAAGCCGTTGAGGCCGAAGTGAATCATGCTAAGGCCAAGTCATCGAGACGTGTTGGAGCACAGCTAGGTGAGTTTGTCGAGCTAGGGGGTGCCCCTAGTCGAGGAGACGTCATCGAGGCGACTGTTCAGCCGAGTTGAAAGCCGTCGAGGCTAAAGTGAAGCACGCTAAGAGCAAGCCATCAAGGTGTGTTGGAGCTCGCCAAGGTGAGTCCGTTGAAATAAGGGGCACCCCTAGTTGAGAAGACGTCATCAAGACGAAGCGAAGTTCGGCCGAGGCGAAATTCGTCGAGGTCGAAGTGAACCATGTCGAGTCCAAGCCATTAAGGCGTGTTGGAGCTCGCCAAGGTGAGTCAGTCGAACTAGAGGGGCCTCCTAGTCTAGGTGATATCATTGAGGCAAAGCGAGATTCAGCCGAGGCGAAAGCCGCGACGCCGAGACCAAGTCATCGAGGCGTGTTGGAGCTTGCTGGGGTGAGTCCGTCAAACTAGGGGCGCTCGGCGAAACGAGGTTTGTGAGTCCTTGATGATCTAGATGACCTAGAATAGATTCTCACATATCACACCAAGCTAGATCATAGCACAAGCTCAAGCCAAAACACTCACAGCATGAAAACCTAAAAATTACCCTTCCCTTGAGCAAAATCGGGCAATCACAAGAACTTGCAAATAACAAATATCTAGATGAATGAGATCTAGTCTCATGTCCTTGGCACAAAGCAAGATCAGGAGGGAAAGATGAAGCACCAAAAACCAAGCTGTAGGATCGGTATGGCGAGTTAGAGGAGGATGAATGATTTCTCAAAATCTTACCCCAAGTACTATCAACAGTATGCAGCAGAAACACAAACTCACAAGCACACTAAAGCCAAGAGCCTAGGAACACCAACCACCTGAAACTTCTCTACCTTACCGTATTACCGCTGCCCAAAGACCGGTCTGACCGTTGGGTTGGTTGGACCGCTCGAAGTGAACCACACTGAGGCCAAGCCATCGAGATGTGTAGCTCACCGAGGTGAGTCCGTCGAACTAGGGGGTGCATATAGTCGAGGAGACGTTGGCCGAGGCAAAGCCATCAGGCCAAGTTGAACCACGTCGAGGCCAAGCCATCGAGACGTGTTGGAGATCACCGAGGTGAATCTTTAAAGCTAATGGGGCCCTACCCTAGTCAAGGAGACGCCGTCGAGGCGAAGCGAAGTTTGGCCGAGACAAAGCCATCGAGGTCGAGTCGAGCCACGCCGAGGCCAAGCCATTGAGGCGTGTTGGAGATCGTCGAGCTGAAATCCATCGAGCTAGGAGGACCCCCTAGTCGTGGAGACAGCATCGATGCAAAGCAAAGCCCGGTCGAGGCGAAGCCATCGAGGCTGAGTTGAACCACGCCGAGGCTAAGCTATCGAGGCGTGTTGGAGATCGCCGAGGTGCATCCAGCAAGCTAGGGGGAGCCCCTAGTCGAGGAGACGCCGTCGAGGTGAAACGGAGCCCGGCTGAGGCGAAGCTGTCGAGGTTGGGTTGAACCACACTGAGGCCAAGCCATCGAGGCATGTTAGAGACTGCCAGGGTGAGTCCGTCGAGCTAAGGGGGCCTAGTCGAGGAGACACCATTGAGGCCAAGCGAAGCCTGGCTGGGGCAAAGCCGTCGAGGCGGGGTTGAACCACGTCGAGGTCAAGTCATCGAGGTGTGTTGGAGATCAACGAGGTGAATCCATGTTCAAAATGACCTTTGTCATAGAAAGACAACACCAAAAAAACAAAAAAGAATAAATGTAATGCAAAAGATTATTTATGGCCCATAAAGCATTTTTTCTCACTTAAAAGCTCATTTTACTCTTTTGCAACCTCACAATTCTCATTTTCACATTTTTAGAGCATTCTCCCCCTTATGTCATTCTCACTACTTCCCCTCCTTTTTGGCTAATACCAAAATTTTCCTTAATCATTCTTCCCCTTTTGGCAAAATAGTCATTAAACGTCAAGTGGCTATGCAAGCTTACAAATACTCATTCTCTCCCTAAAATAATGCATGAAACCACCTCTAAACATCAAAGGAGCAAAGAAAGAGCATGTATGCATAAATAAAAATGCATAACCTAAAAGAGATTTGAAAATTATCTAATGTGAGGTTCAAAGTAAAAAGATACCACCTGAAGCCATACAATATATACAAAACTATCTAAATCATGATAAGGCATATGTAACCAATTTAAGCAAGATAGCACAATTTAGAGCATTCAAATTAATTTGAAGTTAAACAAGACTTCAAAAATGATAAGTTCATCTAAAGTTATCCAAGTATAAGCTAAACTTTGTCAAGAAGGCTAAATGGAACCAGGAAGCTCAGATTGAATCATTTAAAGTGCTACAAGTTTGATTTTAGCCAATTATGCTCAAGTATTGGATAAAAGCCAAAACATGAGATTTTAAAGCTCATTTTAGACCTTATCTTAGCAAAACAAGTCCTAGACTAGGAGCCATCCACAACTGCCTCCTAAGTTTCAGCCATTGATCACACTTTTATGATATATCTTACAAGGTTATTAAGTCGTAAAGTCAAGTCGAGTCGCTTAGGGGGTGACTACGGAGACTAGTCGACTAGTCGACCGACTAGTTTGGACTAGTCGCAACTAGGGAGGGAGGAGGCTGCACAAGGAGGGAAGAGGGGGGAAGGAGAGGAGGGGAAAGGAGAGGGGAGGAGGGAGGCTACACTGACCGGAGAAGCAAGGAGGGACCGAGGGAGTCGCCGCCGCCGCCAGATCCGCCATCGCAGCTGTCAGATCCGTGGGATCCATCGCCGCCGCCAGTCCGCCGTCGCCTCCCGCTTCACCGCGCTGGATCCGCCATCGCCGCAGCCGGATCCGCGGGATCCGTCGTCGCCGCCATAGCTGGATCCGCGGGATCTGTCGCTGCCGTCAGTCCGCCGTCGCCTCCCGCTTCACCGGCGCCAGATCCGCCGTCGCCGCAGCCGGATCCGTCGCAATCCAAGGGAACGGCGGCACAGGGCGACGGGGAAGGCGAGGCGTGGCTGAGGGAGCAGCAGCGCAGGGCGATGGGGAAGGTGAGGTGTGGCTGAGGGAGTGGTCGGCAAGGGCGATGGCGGCCAAGAAAGCACCGATACGGCATCAGAAGGCCTGCACCGTCACGCGATACGTATCCGATCTGGCGATCTGCCCGTCTGGCGGCGATCGGTATCGGTGGAGCATCGGGAATTTTGGCGAAAAAATTAAAAATACGCCGATCGTGAGCGTCACGGCGGGATCTGGAGCGAGCGTCTGGCCCAACTCAATTCCGGCCCAAATGGAGACGGCCCAGCGAGATCCCAACGGGAATAAAACCAGCGCTCGCTCGCTCCCGTCGCTCCCGAAGGCGGCGAAATGCCCAAACCTAATCTCGTCGCTCCCCCCAGCAGATCCGCATCGATCCCGTCGGCTCGTCCTCCGCCGCCACTGGCCGGAGGCCACCGGCCATCCGCCGTCGATTCCGTCGCCTCTCCCAGCTCGTGGTGATCCGCCGCCTCTCCCTTGTCCTCCGCCGCCACTGGCCAGAGGCCACCGGCCATCCGCCGTCGATCCCGTCGCCTCTTCCAGCTCGTGGTGATCCACCGCCTCTCCCTCGCTGCAGTCACCTGGAGGTCGCCGATCCCGTCGCCGATCCCATCGCCTGTGATGCGGATACGCATGTGTCTTGTACTTTTCAGTTAAATATATTATTCAACTGGAAAGAGCTATTGAGCCGCATCAAATATTGCCAGGTGAACTCATTCCAAACTAAATATAATATTGCTATGCATAAGAATAGAATACTACCTCATGTCATTAAATGGTGCATTCTTAGGTTTGTCGATGGCAAAGCAATGAAGACGCAAAAGAAAGAGGATAACCACATTATGTGTCAAAGACATGAAGGAAGAAAGCCTATTCAGTGGGAGAGCAAAAGGGAGAAGCCCAAGGACTTAAACTACAAGTTTTGGATAAGATTTTCAAGCCCAATTCGTACCTCCCACAAGGCCAATTGGATTCAAAATCGGATTCAACTCAGAATTCAATTCAGATTCGGGTCGGGACAGCCTGACAGGCACTTACTAAAAAGGTCATAACTTTCACAAACGGAGTCTGATTTGGGTGTTCTTGTACTCCTTGGAAAGATATTTTCAAGGGCTACGCAATGGATCTGGTCCCACCATCAAATGCATCACGGATCAAAAGTTATGGCCGAAACAATGTGATGGCTGTAAAATCTAGTTTCCTTTTTCTGAGAGTTCGTATCTAAAACCATATAGGGTTGAGTTGTACTTGGTTTGTGGACTCTATGGACGTCCCAAGGTCCTATATAAGCCATGTATTGGCAGCCTAAGGGCTCAGACCACCTTCGAGAATAATCAATCTACTAAACTTTGTTCGAGTTTATCATTGCTGCTGAAATTCCGTGAGGAAATTAGGAGTATTCTTCAATCAAGATCGTTCAGCTTTTCCGCTGGGAATTTGGTGCACGATAGATCTTCGCTTGGTCGGCGAAATCGACGCGAGTGTGTTTTGGCGGATTAAAGAGTGTTCGTCCCTTGCATTGGCATTGGAGGATCATTGCGATTCAACAAGACTCCCGCGAGTATCCATCCTACGTCGAGAAGATCGGGCGACCCCGTATCAGCCTGGAGGTCCGCCGCCTCTTCCTCGCTGCAGCCGCCGCTCCTGATCCCCTCTCCCTCGCTGCAGTGAACTGGTGACTAGTGAGTTAGCCGATCCCGATCCAAACTGTTGTGTATTACCAGGTGATGAACTGATGATTGATGAACTGATGAACTTATTACTTGTTGTGTATTACTGTCTTATGCTCATTAAGTGTAGTAGTGCTCCATTTGTTATTTGCACTGGTGGTAGTAATGCTCCATTTTACTGGTGGTAGTAATGCTACATTTGTCATATAGGGATGGCAAGTGCAAATACTCCAATGGATAGCACTGGTACTGGTGGTAGTAGTGTCAATTCGTTTGCTCCAATAGAGTGATAACCATAGATTTCCCCTATGGAATCATGTTAAAGTAATTGAGAAAACCGGTGGTCGACTTGGAGGAAATGCAAGATCAGAATGCTGATATTGTGGTCACATTATACCTGGGAGCTATTCTAGAGTGAAAGCTCATTTGTTGAAGATTTCAAGGCAAGGTGTTAAGGTTTGCCATAAGGTGATAGTTCCTATCCTTGAGCAACTTCGCAATGAAGTTGCTGCAGCTGATGAAGCTGCTAGTATGAGTGCCCCCAGGAGTGTTCCTATGCCAGTGCACTCTCAATCTCATGTAAACCTTTCCAAAGCCATGACATCAAAGAGAAGAAAGCAGCAGGCAGGGATTGTAGAAAGTTTTCAGGTCGAACTTCGCCAGATGGCTGATGCTCTTATTGCAAGAATGTTCTACACCGGAGGTTTGCACTTTGCATCTTATTATTCTCAAATTTCACTTCTCAACTTGTACTCATGTCAACTAATTCTTGCTAAAATGTTTGAGGCATTCCCTTCAACTTGGCAAGAAACCCAAATTATCGAGCCTCTTATAATTTTATTGCAAACAACAATATGGGTGGATATGTACCTCCGGGATACAACATGTTGAGGACAACTCTCCAACAAGAGAAGAGCAATGTTGAGAAGCTGTTGGAGCCTATCAAGACCACATGGCCCTTGAAAGGAGTAACTATTGCATCTGATGGGTGGACGGATGCTCAGAGGCGACCACTAATCAACTTAGCTATAACAGAGAGTGGACCAATGTTCCTGAGAGGAATTAACACCGAAGGAGAGGTAAAGAAAAAGGAATACATTGCCGAGAAGTTGATTGCCATGATTGAAGAAGTTGGAGCAAAGAATGTGGTCCAAGTGATCACAGACAATGCTGCAAATTGCAAAGCTGCTGGGATGATCGTTGAACAGAGGTACAATCACATCTTTTGGACTCCATGTGTTGTTCACACATTGAACTTGGCATTGAAGAACATATGTTCTGCAGGGAACAATGATGGTGAAAATGACGAACTCATGTGGATAAGTGAGATTGCAGGGGATGCCACCATGATCAAGAATTTTATCATGAATCACGGCATGAGATTGTCAATGTTCAATGAGTTTAGTAAGCTCAGGTTTCTTGCTATTGCTGATACACGATTTGCATCTGTAATTGTCATGTTGAAGAGGCTTCTTCTCAAGGAACCACTTGTGCTAATGATTGTTAGCGACAAATGGGCTGCATATAGGGAGGATGATGTCGGCAAAGCACAATTTGTGAAAGATAAGATTCTTAATGATGTGTGGTGGGATAAAATCAAATTCATCCTTGATTTCACCGAGCCCATTTATTCAATGCTACGGGCAGCCGACACCAACAAGCCATGTCTCCATTTGATATATGAGATGTGGGACAGCATGATAGAGAAGGTGAAGGCTAGCATCTATCGATATGAAGGAAAGGAGCTGCATGAAGATTCTATCTTTTATAACATTGTTCATGCCATTTTAGTAGATCGGTGGGGCAAAAGCAATACCCCTCTCCATTGTTTAGCACACTCATTAAATCCGAGGTAAAAATCCACTATTCTTTCCTTATCATTTCATCCCCACTTTCTTCACTTGATATTTTTGATTTGTCATTTATGTCTTCATAGGTACTACAGTCCGAATTGGCTTTCTCAAGCTTCTAACCGTGTACCCCCCATGAGGACATTGAAATTTCAGAAATGAGGAACAAATGCTTTCGAAAGTTTTTTCCTATTGCCGAGGACCTGAGAAAAATTAAGCAACAATTTGCAGATTTTTCTCTCTTTGGGAAAGGCTACGATGATTTCGATTCAATTGAAGATAGAGCTCATCTTGAACCAAAGCAATGGTGGGGTATTTATGGAGTTAGGACCCCAGAGCTGAAAACATTAGCTCTCAAGTTACTTAGACAACCATCTTCTTGTTGTGAAAGAAATTGGAGTACCTATGGTTTTATCCATAGCATAAGGAGAAATAGGCTCACGCCTGAACGTGCTGAGGATTTAGTGTTCGTGCACAACAACTTGCGTCTCTTATCAAGAAACTCTAATGATTATTCCACGGGGCCAACCCAAATGTGGGATATTGGGGGAGATGCCTTTGAGTCCTTTGATGGTGTTGGCGTTCTTGAAGCTGCTGAGCTCTCATTAGATGAGCCAGAATTTGAGGGGTTTATATGTGGAGACGAGGAAGGACAATGAGCAATTGTGCATCCAAGTTTTAATTCAGTCTATTAGTATTTTGTAATTCAGTCCTATTAGTATTTTGTATGGTGCAACCTTGGAACAATTACATTTGGCCTTATGCCTTGCAAGTTGTGACCTTAACATACTCTATCAACCTATGTTAAGTTATATTGCAAAGAATGTTATCTAATTGGTTAATTCTCCATGATCTATTATTTACTTGTTCACTAATATGAGGTCATATTTTTGTGTCTAGGTCAAATCATGGATTACAAGAAATCTTGCAACTGGGATTAAGAGTTGTGAAACTGCCAACTACCAAGTGGTATGCCATTCAAACTTTGCATATATATATATATATATATATATATATATATATATATATATATATATATATATATATATATATATATATATATACACACTATATATATATACACACACACACTTGCCGTATCGACGTATCCTTGTTTTTGGAAAATATCGTATCGTCGTATCCGTATCGCCGTACCTGTATCGCGTATCGGTGCATCCTAGATGGCGGCCACTGGAGGAGGAGAGACGAGTGGCGGCCACCGGAGAAGATCAGAAGATGGCGGCGCTGCTGCTACTGCGCTCTTGACGGCAGCATCGTGAGACGAGACTGCGGGAGACGGCAGACGGGGAGACCGCACGCTATTTACCGGCCGCACGGAGTTGGGCCAGGCCGACGCGGTAATTTGGTTTATGTGGGCTTCAGTCGGCCGACTGGAAACAGGTGATTAGTCGCGTCTAGTCGTAGATTAGTCGTCCGGACTCCCGACTAGTCGCTCCAGTCAAGTCGGTCTTCCTAGTCGTCCATTCTGTACCGACTCGACGACTTAATAACATGGCTATCTTAGTAAAATAAGTCCTAGACTAGGAGCCATCTACAATTGTCTCCTAAACTTCAACCAGTTGAATTCATTTCATTTTCATTGATCTTAAGCTATTATCGACCATCTCAAGCATTACACTTAAAAGAATGGTCTTGATCATACAAAACTTCCCTTGAGTTCATGCCAAGTGCATGGCAAGCAGTCTCGCGAAGAAGAATTAATGAGTGCCACTTTGTAAAAATTCATGATTTAGCACAAAAGAGATCATTTCATCAAGTTAGGCATTAGTTCAATGAGCAAGAGATCATTTACCGAATGACTAGGAAAGCACTAAATAAAGCTCACCATAAGACTCAAGATTCAATAGAGCATTTTTGACATGGCATGTATTATAAAAAGGATCACTAGAGCGCAACTAGGGGAAAAAATTCATCCTTACAAACTTAAAAGATACCAATTATGAAAATTGATACACTTGTAAGATTATCTTTAGGTTAGCAAGTCAAGCTAGCATAGCAAAGATTTAATAATATATACAAAAACATGATAAAGTTAGCTAAGTAGATATAACAGCAATGAACAATATCAAATTAGAATTACTTCACAATTGAGTAATAGTCAAAAGCTCATATCTAAATATTTATCTTACAATGCAATACTATGTATGCATGATACAGAAGGAAGTAAGAACATAACACCCCCTAACTACAAGAACCACTTGCAAAAGAGAGGCAAGGGCTAAAAGCAAGAAAAAGAAAAATCTTGCAAGAATAGAAAACCTCTACTCCACATAGCCCCAGGAAAATGCACTACTAAGGAGCAAATCAACCACAATAGCTATCCCTACTACTAGACACTAGTGAAAGAAGAAGTAAGCTTAATCTAGATATGGTAAGAGATCTTAGTAGATAAGAGAAGTACTTAAGAAAGATACAAGATAGAAGGTGCAACTCACAACACCCTAAACTGACCTAAAAACCCTTACACTCCCAAATGTTATGCAATACTGAATATCGAAGTACAGAATCGACAAATTTCAAGCATTGAATTCGTGTCACATCGCTTGGCTGTGAGATGTAGTTTTAGCTAGAGCAAACTGCATCCTGGGAAGTGAAATCCATCATTGAATGCCCAAAGTGAGGTAGAAGACCCAATGAGGCTAACATGATCCACATAATCTCTTCCTCACCTGAAAAGGCTATATCAAAGAGACAAAGAAGCATGTGCCTCGGTGCTGAGGTTAGTGAAATATGATATAGGAATCCAGTACTAAGACACTGCCACTAGGTTCAAATAAACCAATATGTGGGTTAGAATGATGCACATAAAGGTTAAAGCAAGAAGATCTAACAACAAGTTTGGAGGCATGCCACAAGGGGACAACTCGATGAAGAAAATAAGTGCTATCTTTAGAAAAGCGACGAGTGCCATGTAACACCCTGACCCTTCACAGGGCCTAAGATACTACGACCACGCTCTTACTATTCACATATAGGCGAGCCACAAACAGAGTTAACGCCCGTGATTTGTATTAATAGGAGAACCCGTTCTCCTGTAACAGACTTTTACTAGAAATTTACATAAACTTCTTAACAAAAGATTAAACATAAACGCTCAGTGCAAAAGGAATTACTCCCATTCCATGCATGCCGTCATTCTGGATCACTCTAAAAAAAACAAAGCAAGGGTGAGTCTGAAGACTCAGCAAGCACACAATAAAGCAATAACACCAATTCATATATGTAAACTGTAAATCAATTCTGTGACTGTAATCTGTAATTCGTATCTCTATAACTCTTATCACTGTCTATATCACTTTTATGCAGTGCAAAGAAAATGCAATGCATCTGTAATGCACTGTAACTGTACACTGTAATTAAACCTCTATAACTGTATCACTGTCTAAATCTCATTTTATGCAATGTAATGAAATGCATTGCACTTGTAACGGTAGCTTATACCGGTATAGCGGAGGGTACACCCGTCGATGTCACCCTCTCTCTCCATCCCGTAGAGGTGGCTACCTCTATAAGTCTTATTCAAGAGCACTCCGGACTAGTCATAAGACTCACTGATCTGGCTCTTATGCATTTTGCATGATGCAATATTCTTGAAATGAGGATCCTTAATCATAAATAGCACTCAAGATATGATTAGCACATTCATGATTATACATATCATCTCTTAAATGCCATAGATCATGGCATGGAAACACTAATAGCAATCATTCATCATAATTCATTATTTTACCATGCACTTGCCTATTAACCTAGCGAGAGATGCGTAGACGGCACCAGACTCGAACCGCCACCTGAACAAGCAATAACCATTTCAATTTATTGCTACCGCAATACATACACATACGAGCAAATGACGTCGCTCTTACGCATAACCCAATGTAGCCAAATCCTATTACCGGACACTTGCTCGCTGTCCCGGTGTTTAATCGACATATTAATTTATGCGAGAATCAGTAAATAACAGAAGAGGGATTCGAATCGTTACCCTAACCCCGATGACTGGATCAGGGCATGATCTGTCGCTCCTTGGCCAGATCTGACAAATCTGGCGCCAGATCAGGCTTTCCCCCTTTCTTGTTTTCCTTCCCTGAGTCCTTTCTTTCCCTCTCTTTCCTTTCCTTTTCTTTCTTTTTTTCTTCCCTCTTTTCTCATGCCCGACCCCTCCCCTCTCCTTTTCTTTTCTCCTCTTCCTTCTCCTTCTCTCTTCCTTTTCTTCCCATGCCGTTGGCTTCTTCCTTCCCCCTTCCTTTTTCCTCACGCCACCGGCTTCTCTCTGCTCCTCTTCCCCCCATGCCGACGCCCCTCTCCCTCCCTCTCTTGCAGCTAACCCCCCAGCTCCTTGTCCCCTTGCGCGACAAGCGACGAGGGCTGCAGCGTTGGGGAGCGACGGCGCACGCAGCTGGGGGTGGCGCGTAGCGACTGGCAAGGGAGGCGCGGCAGCTCGGTGGCGATGCATGGCAACCGCAAGGGGAAGCAGAGATGGCCAGGGAAGTGGTGGCGGCGTCGCAGCAGCCGGGCGGCGTCCTACCGAGGACGACGAGAGGTGTGCACACAGGGAAGAAGATGGCGACGGCAGGGCGCGTGTGGAGGCAGCGGTCGAGAGAGCATGGGGGAGAAGAGCAAAGACTTTTGCTTCTCCCCCTCTGGCTCTTTTAAGGGGCTGAAGCATGGGCCGGGCTGGACCGAGCTGGGCCTCAGGTATTACATTCTACCCCCTTTAACAGAATTCGACTCCGAATTCTGCAACTTTGTAATCCATGCGGAAGACAACGAACTGAATTGCACAGAAAACAACTCTAACTCGTACCCATAGTGAACAACTCCGGGTACTTCTCGCGTATGCGAGATTCCAATTCCCACGTTGCTTCTCACTCAGACTGTTGCGACCACTGTACCTGAACATACTTCCACGTTCTGTGCCTCAACACCTTTTCGGATTCCTCCAGAATCCGAACTGGATGGGACTCGAAGGTGAGGTCTTGTTTAAGGGACAATGCCTCGAGCAATCCTATGCTCCGAATCCCTTAAGTACTTTCTCAACATAGAAATATGAAACACATTATGCACTCGCATAGATTCAGGAAGATCCAAACGATATGCCGATTTTCCAATTTGTGCTAGAATCAGAAATGGCCTAATGTACCGTGGGCTAAGCTTCCCTTTGGTACCAAATCGCACAATTCCTTTAGCGGGTGGCATTCTCAAAAGCACATGATCCCCCACTTCGAATTCTAAATCTCGCCTCCTAACATCCGTATAGCTCTTCTGCCTACTCTGGGCAGCAAGCAAATTCTTTCTAACCTCCGCCACTCGTTGCACTGTCTGCTGGACCCAATTCAGACCCAGAATTGCCTTTTCGCCTACGGTATCCCAACAGAGTGGCGACCTACAGCCTATACAGAACTTCAAATGGCGCTGCTTGAACACTGGAGTGGTAGCTGTTATTGTAGGCAAACTCTGTGAGTGCCAACTGATCCTTCCAACTACCTTTCCATGACAAAACACAGGACCTTAGCATGTCCTCTAGTGTTTGAATTATGCGTTTGGACTGCCCATCTATCTGTGGGTGGAAAGCGGTACTAAACTGAAGTTTTGTACCCATAGCGTTTTGCAAACTCTCCCAAAACTTAGAGACAAACTTAGCATCTCTATTTGAAACTATTGTCTTTGGCACACCATGCAACCTCACTATCTCACGCACATAGATGGGTTCCAAATCACTCGTCGAATTCGCCATGCGAATAGGGATGAAGTGCATGGACTTATTGAATCGGTCCACCACTACCCAAATCGCATCTTAACTCGCTAAGTACGAGGTACATCTAAAGGCTGCAATAGCCCAGCGGGAAGCTTATGCAATATTCTTCAAATGAGGATGTTTAATCATAAACAACACTCAGGATATGATTATCACAATCATATACATTATCTCTTAAATGCTATAGATCATGGCATGAAAACACAAATAGCAATCATTCATCATAATTCATTGTTTTACCATGCACTTGCTTGTTAACCTGGCGGGCGATGCGTGGACGGCACCTGACTTAAACTGTCACCTGAACAAGTAGTAACCATTTCAATTTATTGCTAACGCAATACATACACATACGAGCAAATGACCTCACTTTTACGCATAACCCAATGTAGCCAAATCCTGTTACCAGACACCTTCTCGTTGTCCTGGTGTTTAATCGACATATTAATTTATGCAATAATCAGTAAATAACGGAAGAGGGTTTCGAATCGTTACCCTAACCCCGACGACTAGATCAGGGCATGATCTGTCGCTCCTTGGTCGGATCTGACAGAATTGGTACCGGATCAGGCTTTCCCCATTTCTTTTTTTCCTTCCCTCTTCCTTTCTTTCCCTCTCTTTTCTTTTCTTTTCCTTCTTTTTTTCTTCCCTCTTCTTTTCTCACACCCAGCCCCTCCCCTCATTTTCTTTTCTCCTCTTCCTTCTCTCTTCCTTTTCTTCCCACGAGGGCTACAACGTTGGGAGTGGCAGCGCGCGCAAGCTAGGGGTGGTGACGCACGACAACCGCAAGGGGAAGCAGAGACGGCTAGGTGCGACCAGGGAAGTGGCGGCGCCGACGGCCCGGCCACGGGGCAGCGAGCGCGCGAGGTCGGCGGTGGCGTCGCAGCGGTGGCCAACCAAGGACGACGAGCAGTGTGCACGTACGGAAGAAGACGGTGGCGGCAGGGTGCGTGTGTGGAGGCAGCGGTCGAGAGAGCACGGTGGAGAAGAGCAAATCGACTTTTGCTTCTCCCCTACTGGCTCTCTTTTAAGGGTCTTCGGCATGGGTCGGACTGGGCCGAGCTGGGCCTCAGGTATTACATGCCATTCTCAAAATCTACATGTTGTGGATCACTAAAGGAACTCAAAAGTCCTTGCTGTGAGTGCGCACCTCGATAGAGAAAACAAGGTCTACCACTTAGAAACGGCAGAAATCCTTCCTCGGGGCAACACGTGGACTAAAATCAAATTCATGAAAAACAAGTCCATGACGCTGTCCTAAGCTACTAGAAGGTGGATCAAAGAAGCCATCAACAAAATGAGTTCTTGGGCTAGTGTAACACCCTGGCCTTCTACAGGGCCCAGGATGCTAACACCACATTCTTACCATACTAAATTAGTGCTGCTAAATACTTCTAGCAGCAGCACCTCAGTTTTTGAGACTACCAATGATCACAAAGATCACCCGAAACTTTTGTCACAATCATTCTAATCGCCAGCCTAGAAGCTATCTAACTGCTCTGTTCCTTGCGGTCTAACCACTGGTGAGAAATAGTGTAGACTGCATTGCACATGATCCAAGAAAAGAGCTAACTTCTAAACCACTGGTCCACATGCAGTGAAACTTGGCACAAGCCCCCCTTAGGATGTCAAGAATTTGGGCCTGTTCTTTGCGGCTTTTAAAAGCCGCTTTTAGCTTTTGCTACAGTAACTAACTTTTAAACGGAATATTTTTTTAAGATAGGGTCTACAAGTTAATTGTAGTACACATTAAAAAACTAATATCTGTACCATCAAAAATCGCAAGCGAATATCTCTCTTTCCGCAATCTCTGTCGCAAACAGCCAAAAAGCCATCAGTCGCAACCAAAAGCCATCAGCCGCAGCCAAAAAGAACAGGCCCTTTATTCCAATTATGAATCGTGAAGATTGATGCCAAATTCCCTACCTTTATCTAAAACAAGGAGAGTTGCACCAAAACCAGGCAGAAGAGGGATGCCTAGATCTACTCTTACTCGTGAGTCCTAGTTGATTTAGATAACCTTGGATGAGTTCTCAAAAGTCATAGTAAGCTAGATCATAACATGAATTCAAGCCAACAAGCTCACAAGAGCAAAACCCTAAAATCGCATATCTCTTGAGGAAATCTGAGCAAACTCAAGAACTTCCCCTAGAAGATGCCTAGATGGATGGGATCTGATCTCCACGAGATATCTCTACCTCTTACACATCCTCACCAGTAAAGATTAAGAAGAGAGAAATCCAAACAAAAAAGCCAAACAAATCAAAAGCACAAGGGCCCATGGCACAATTACTTAGGCGAACTTTAGATGTTCATTTTACTTGGAGAGGAATATTTTACAGCCACTCCTTCAAAATGGCAGAGCTCTAAGCCTAAAGCACACATAAGGCTCCAAACAAATGAAACCCTAATCTCTCTCCTAGAGTTGACCTATCAATCAACACACACAAGAGCTTATATAATGGAAGCCCTCACCTCCTACATAACCCTAGCAATCAGCAACACTTAGTGGATACAACCACTTACACATGGGGAACTGGTAGCCTACACACAAACAGGTTTTACATTTAACACACTTGCATGCTTTTCAAAGTGCGACTTCTACATAGCTCCAATAGCCTAATAAGACACTCTGTCCTTAAAGACGTGACCTAAACCACTTAGACTAATGTTGCAGTTTTTGCAAACCGCCACTCCACCCTGTATTGGACAATTTCCTCAATTGGCACCCATCGGTATTTTTGAAGATGTGGTGCCCAATGCCTCGTCACCAAGATCGTATGCCTGCTCTGAGCCGTTACTACTTGAAACACTCGAGTCCTATGGCACAACACATCATACTATATTCCGTGATACCCTTGCCGCCAAGATCGTTCGTCTGCTCCAAGAACCATCACCACTTGAAAAACACATGCAATTGGCACACCACATACACTCATTTGTCTCCTCACGATCCTTGTCTTTCTCCTGTGCTTCTCCACTTAAGATAATACTCAACCCAAACTTACGCGGCATGCCATAGCTACCAAGTCTCGGTCTTGCCGCCAACCACAACAATCATTAAGCACCTACACATCAAGAAACAAGCAATCGATCCGAGTACAAATGGCATTCACTTGACTCTTATTAGCAAAACACATGCATGAACACCCCATGACTAACACTTGCATGGATATCGTCATGACTCAACCAAAACTAACTCAACTTGGTACGGGGGCTGGTCTGACCACAGCAACCATGCTAGTCAGACCGCCCAAACTCCACCGGTCAGACTACCATGACAAGGCCAGTTAGACCGCTCTCCTCTGGTCATACTGCAATTCCAAAGTAGGTACTATCGCACTAGGTCACAACTCAAAACCTCCAAAAATCTTCTTTGGAAAATAACTACTGCCAACTACGGACAGGTACTACCGCACGTCGATCAGACTGCCACCATAGCTGGTTAGACCACCACTCCGAGGCCGATCAGACCGCTGGCAACAGATTGCAATTACTGAAAATCAAACTCAAACAACAATAGCAAAGCATAAGCAAAGTCGAATACTCATTACAAACATAGTCATCTCCACATGGTCTCACACTTTCACACATTTGAATCTTTTTTATTGCTTAATTAAGTCAGCAAGCCATTTATTTGATTGGATCTTGAGTTTGGGGTGTACCTTCTCTTAAGGTAAATGTAAATTGTAATACATCTAATAATCATATTTGATGAACATGCTAACTTCTTTTCTCCACCTTCGCAATTCTTGACATAGCAAACCATTAAAGACATCCCAGCTCCTGCATGTCTAACTGCATACTCTCTGCTTATTATAATATCACACTTGATCTATCACTGTTAAGTATTTTGGAAAGACTATTGGTACATGGCTGCATGCCCATCACAGAAATTTAAGGGAGGCTTAATTAGTGCATGTCTATAGTTAGTGATCCTGTTATCAGGTTAAGGTTGTCCAGAATGCATTTGGTTAATATCGGCATTTGGTTTTTTTCTGTTAATACATCTATAATTGGAACAATAAAGGGATATAATTTGTTGATGTAGTTGCTAGGAAGCAATCTTTTTTAGCTACATTAAAATTTTCAGACTTCCTCCACTTCAAAAAATATATCACTCTTCTCCTCACTTGTTGGATGGGTGATGAAGGGTGGAAAAGGTGGACTAGGAGGAGGAGTAGACGAAGGATATCCTTGACGTCACCCCATCTACCTCTGCCACATCCAATTTCTCCAAGTTATTTTTAGGTATTCTTGCTCTAACTCAGTTGTAGTTTTTCGTGGCTGGCATCTCCTCTCTGCATTGTTCTACACAAAGATCTCTACCAAGGAGAACCAGGTCCTTCCAGCTTTTCTGTTCAGCCTTGCAGAACAAAATATTGTTTAATTCTACACAGTTAGCGTTGTAAATTATATAACGTTATTAGCTTTATTCACCTATTTGTGTCCCATAATGCTTAGTAGTGAAATTTTGACAACTGGTTATGTCCTTTGGGATCATTTTTTTGGAATATCTATATTTTTTAATTTTCTAAATATTTCTTGGAATTTACTGGTACTTCATTATGGTTTTAAGACAATTCTTTTCCTCTTTTGACCCCTTCATTCCTTTCTTCGTAGGGAAGGGCACTGCTATGTGCTATCACCTCGTGCGAATTTCTTGGACGGACACGGGCAGAGCAGTGGTGCCCAGAAGTGAGTAGAGCTAGCGAATTTCTCCCTGTGCGTCAGCTTGGTCTCCTGCATCGGGACCGTGTTCATCATGCTCATTGTCACAGAGGTCCTGCATATCGTGCTGGTTATTGCCATCTTGTCTCTTTATGTTGCTGACCCGTCACGGCTGCCAATGTTACTTCTTTCTGTGGTCACTTGTGTGTTGCAGCTACTGCCAGCCCGTTTCACAACTACGATGGGAGCGAAGGCTCTCAAATGATTTTATGGTTGCCAGTGTGGATGCTGCGCTTTTACTGAAGCTCTCAAACTAACAATAACAAACACAAAATATTTGCTATTGTTAGTTAGACTATCCCGTATACACGGTTCCTGAGCGGAGAAAGACTGATTGGCCATAAATTGCTATGCATGCTGTAATCTGAAGTCTGAACATTCTTTGGATGATTGGAATGCTTTGTCATGCTGCTCATGTACGACTCTAGCATATACTGAACACTCAGCACGTGAGACAACGAAGAAAATTCTTTCCACACAAATTAGAATTGCATGAAGGAAGATGCACATGCATCGAAGCAACATGGAGGAGGAATTTCGGACATCTTGCTACAAAACATCATGAACAGAGTTAAGACCAAATGCATAACATGTGGTAGGTTACCAATATCAATTGCTCTACCCCATATATACTACTTTTGTTGCAAATGATTCTGACAATTCTTCGATATACAGCAATGCCACCAAAAACTACTTCCCTGTCCTCTCTCAGCTAAATTATCAATTGGAGAATCTTTGAGAAGTGTAGCAACCATTGGTTCGTGCAGACCAAGACGGACAGCAGCCAGGGACTCAAGTACCAGTAACGCAGCCGCCGCTACCAGCAAAGCAATTGCCCAAAATTCGAGTAGCTGCACAGCCTCCTTCAAAGATGTAGTAGCCGTGCCTGCTTGTCCCGGCCACTGACGTAGCATGAACATAACATAGTAGACTAGAAGTCCTCAAACGCCGCAAGACACCAAGGCCATCGTGCACCTGGAGAGCCCAGACTCATCCATGGAGGCCGCTAGGGACACGAAAACCGAGCAACTGAACCACAGCAGCACCGGAACAAGCTCAGGAAGGCAGAACATCACCACGTCCACACCCAGCAACTCCGCGTCCACCGTGTGCACGGTCACCATAAGCGCTACAAGCGAGGCCTTGCGGAGCAAGTCCGACGCCGGTGCTAAGCCGGTGGGCGCCGGCCGTGCCAACATCAGCGTCAGCGCCCCAAGCGTGGAGCTGAGGAAGAGAAGGAACTGGGAAATGGCGAATTTTTCGGCTTCATGAAACGGTCGCATGACTCCCATCTCGCACAGCACCCAGTACGGCACCACCGCTGTTACCGTGAGCTCCGGCGCGGCCGGGCTTTCGTTTTCTTCTCCTCGTCGTTCTCTGCAGTACCAGTACTGCTCGCGCCGCTGCTGTGCTGCCGCGTACTGCTCTGACCGCCGAGCTCCAGTTTGCACCGCGCAACGATGAAGGCGAGCGCGACCAAGGGAAAGATGGCGAGCCAGATGTAGCTCAAGTTGATATTAAGCAACGAGACATAAGCTATCAGCACCATGACGGATGTGTCGATGTAGATCCTGATGTTAGCATGGCGTGTACTGAGGCCAAGAAATTCGATCCACCGCTTGAACCGCGGCAGCGCCAGGCAGGCCCAACAAACGATACGTGAGCTTGAACTGCGGCAGTGGCCGACCCAGCAAATGGTATGCCAACTTGCTCACGAATGAGTAGTAAATTAATTACGAGCAGAATTATACCGGTGAAATACAGCTGGTATTCTTTACAGGCCTTTATCAATTGTACCGCTGGTACCAAAGGTAGCGGGTACATATACACCAGCTCTGGCTCCATGAGCAAGACTGAAGCACACAAACGAGAGCAGATCAGTACTTATTTCCATGGCAACCCGGAAATTTGCATTGGCATATATATCTAAAATCCATAAAACTCTGTCGATGTTTCGTACCAGAGTCTATCGTATAGACAGCCCTCTTACCTGTTATTTCTCTGAACACCTCACAGTATTTGAACTGATTTCAGAATAAAACCGCCGAGACGCACCATGCAAACAAACACAGCGCGGTAAATAAACATTGTTTTCTATTTAGGCACAAAGAGACTTCCTTCGACTTTCTTGGGATAATTGGATATATGTGAGCAAAAAGATCCAAACAATGAAATCAAGCTAGAAAATAGGCACGGCTCACGAACAGTACAGTAGGCCTTAACGTGCCGTGTCAGATGCTCTTCGGTTCTCAAGAAGAAGAGCTGCCAATTTGTTAGCAAGTATGCTTGCCAAGGTTCTCTTCGGAAAGAAGACGCCCAGTCGCCGTTGACCAAGTGAGGCACCGCAGTTTCTTCGAGTGGTTGGTGCACCTTCAATTATCTTTACCTTTGTCTAGGTAGTTGCTATGGCGTTCCTTTCTTTAGCACAGAAACTACAATTCTATTATTGGTACTGGTAGGGAACCTTTTGTAACCATCGATCTCGAGGGAGTGCAGCGTGGCAAAGGAGTGCAGCATGGCAATTGCCACAGTTTAAACGGAGTACCTTTTTTTTAGTACTGTGGACTTGTGCTTAGCTAGTTAGCTGTACGCCTGTACTAAATTATAGATGACAATAATAAACTCAGTTTAAAGGGGTACCTTTCTTTAGGCCCCGCTCATTTTAGCTTAAAGTTAGTTTCTATTTCTAACTTCTGCTTTTTTTTTCACTATTCAGTACTTTCGTCTTTTTCTATTTTTTAAGATTTTTTGGGTTTTTTTCCTTTTCTTTTTTTCGTATTCCTTTGCATTGTCCGTGATGGGCTAACATGTTATTTCTATTTTTAAATTATTTTAAATTTAATTATACTAAATAAGCTTCAGTTACAGTAAAAATTAAGCCAGCTACAGTAAAAAAACCGGTTCGAGGTTGGCCCAATTCAGCCATATATCTAGCTCGACAATGAGCTTAGCATGTTTTGGGCTAGAGCCGAGCCAATCTAGTAGCTACGAGGCTTGAGTTTCCTTAAATTCATGGACTCGTCTATAACCATTGACTTGACTAAATTGAAGTCTTTTTCTTATAAAGAGCCTCTGATTTATGTTAGTAACTTTTGGATCAAGTACTCAAGCTCTCAACTTCTACATTAAAGATTCCAGATGAATAACACGTTGCCACAAGTTCTTTGAGTCAATGATCACGGCAATGAAAAGTAGAATGTCGATGATTTGTATTGATTTGCATAACATATACCTTGGTATCAGTGTTGTTCATGGAAGAAATCAAAGGAGATTTATTTATACCCAACTTGGCCTGGTGCCGATCTCCGGTGTAGGTGTCGCCACCGTCTTCTAAGTGAGTCGGCCCGATAAAATCCATCACGGGTAAAGAAAATCTGGCTAAGGACTTACTGGAGTAGGACAAACTAGAATAACTTGATCTAGGAGAAAAAGAAAAAAACTAAAAAAAAAGATTACTTCTAAAAAATAACTCAATCTCCACCCACTCAACATCGATGAGAACACCCAAGAAGAGGGGCGGGCGGAGGATCGACAAAGTTGCGACCGGTGACGGCAATCTATTCATTCCCTCACAGCTAGAGGCTAGAGTTCGAGTTTCAATAAATTGAAGTCTTTTGTTGCTCCTTTATGACATAAATTCATGGGGCCGACTACTGCATAGTTATCTGAAATTTGTTGAACCTTCAGTCATTTTTATCCATTGAATCAAAATCCATCCATCCATATCCCTTCCCCATCTCATGTATAAACCACCCACCTCTCTCTAACCCTAACCCACCCCCACCCCTACCGCTGCCCCCCTCCCCACCGCCTCGCTCACAATGGCATAAGCTTTGAGAACGTGCGCTCCTCATACAGGGTGATAACCCTTCAGCTCTGAGGCAGCCAACAGAAGTTCGAGTTTCCCGCCAAGGCTCACAAAGCTAAGTGGGAGTCATGGAGCAACTCGTGGTTCTACTATCCTACTCAGGGATTCGGCCTCATCAGCACAGGCAAGAAGCCATTGGTGGATCGCTTGATACACTTCTCGCCTTCTTTGGGCGTGACAGATAAGGCCCACCGACACATTCCACAGGGGCTTACCTCGAGGTTCAGCATTCGCAGCCTAGTAAAGGAGTAATGCATGTTGAGGATCGCCCCCCTAGGCCAGGGCTGGAACTTGACCTTCACAGAAAGCGAGGCATCAGGGAACATTCGGGCCTTCCAAGGCTTCGCCAAGTCACAATGTAAGCTCCCACATCTTTATGTGCCATGTCATGGATTATAGCCCTCTAACTTCTTACTTGGCCATGCAGGCTTGACGCTCCTGCAGGCGGAGAAGGCATCGGTGGCCCTACTTGGGCGTGAAACGAAGGCAGAGCGCGGTGTCGTGGAGGACTTGAACGTGCCTATGCCTGCTCGCCCTCCCCTCGACGAGGATGGTGGGTCTATGCAAGGGACGAAGCGCCCCGCGAGGCCCTGGAAGACTCGCCTCCGACCCTTGAGTTAGTGGAGCGTGGGAGCCCTCACTACTGGCCCCGGGCAGCACCTTCCTGTGCCGGGGGCACTTCTTACCACCCTAGAAAGGGAAAGGGACTTGCGATGAGTGACACCCTACCTGGCTCTCTGGGATCTCCCACTTCCTTCCCAGGCGGTGCCTCAGTCTTCAAGCCCTGGGGAGAGACCAGCGAGGGGGCATCGGCCGCTATGCCCACCACCGCCCCTTGCACTTTTGTTCCACTGAGGGCTTTACCCATCGATCTGTCTTCACCTAGGAGCTCAGGTGAAAGCAGCACAGCAGCTGAGGCTGACATGGCCAGCATCGCTTCGGCGAGTACGTCGAGGGTCATGAAGGGCGGCATTTCGCTAGCTACCAAGGGGTTCCTAAGGAAGAGGTGGCCCACTCGTCCGGGCCCGAGCACGTGCTTCCCACCCCCGGCGCCAGGTGGGCATGCCTCTGGGCGTAAGCTCGAGCACACTAATGTTACCTTAGTGGTGTGTCACCACAAAGGACTTCCTAGGTGATGCTGTCTCACGCGCGATGCCCACCGACCTCGACTCAGTCCTTGTGAAAGCATCTAGGCCTCTAAAAATAATTTTGGTAATGATGATAATATGTGAATATAGGACTAATTTATTCGTTGAGTATCGCATAGATTAAGTCCCAAAATTGAACATGTCAAAGGCAAGGTGTATGCTAAAGGACAAAATAAGGATCAAGATGGTCCAAGATAAAGGTACAAGTAGTATAAGATCCCTTTTAAATTTTTCCAGTCTTAGGAGAAAGGTTGTAAGACCAGATTGTAGGATAGTTGTTATACTATTAAGAAGGATCATAGAAAGTAACTTGATAGTATGATCTTGTACTATTTGGATCAATCTAGGATCATGCATGCACTTAAAATTAAGTTTAAAAACCACCTGTGCTCTGTCAGAAAAATCAGAAGTATCGGAGTGTAGTTTGCGGAACTACTGGAGTCCAGAAGTACCAATGTTATTACAATACTACCGAAAATCGGTAGCACCGGCATCTTGAGCGATACATTTTTTCCAAAGAGCACCCACTTTGAGACTTAGACTTGCTGAAATCAGTAGTACTGAAATTGTACGGTGGAACTACCATAGAGCAGTAGTACCGCACCCCAAATTAGAACTACCGGACTTCGGAAGCACCGGAAAAATCCAGCGGTACATTTTTTCCAGAGAAGGTCGATTTTTTGCCCTAAGGCAAACAGTAGTACCGCATCATAAATCAAAACTATCAGTGATCGAAACTACCGCGTTTACAATGGCGGTAGTACCGCGCTGACTTTCAAATGGCTAGTTCTGACGTTCTGATAAAGCCGTTACTGTGTGCTATAGTACATAGCGGTAGTACCGCAGTTTACATAGCGATACTACCGATTTTCATAATTTTTCAGAATTATTTTATGCAACGGCTAGTTTTAGTTAGTGAGAGTATAAATACCTTCCACCTGCTCAACGACATGTTGTTGAGCTTGCATTGAACATTTTTTAGCTTTGAGCATTCATTCCACACCTCATTTCACATTGTGCATTCATTTTGAAGTGGTTGAGCCAAATCAAGTGCATATTCATGTTAGATTGATTCTTGGCACTTGATTATTGTCAAGCAAAGCTACAATTCATTACTCTTGGTACTTGTTGGCACCTAGACAGCTTGGCGAAAGTTTGCATGGTGATCTCTTTAAGAAGCTTGTGAAGAGACTCGACACCGATTTGTGAGTGGTTCAGTGTCCACCATCTCAGAAGTGGAGAAAGGGCAACCATTAGTGGGTTTGAGGTGAAAAGCTTAATTCATGAAACCGGTTCAATTTGTTTGGACTTACCTCAACGTGGACTAGGAGAACCGATAAGTTTTCGATCACTACGATAAAACATCGTGTGTCACTTGATATTACTTTCGTCTCTCTTTATCTCTTATATATTCAATTTGTTGAGCAATTAATTGTATTTGAGCCTAGTGTAGTTATTGTTCTTAAGGTGTCTTAGGGTTACTAGAATTATGTAGGTTTGAATTGTGCATTAAAATTGTCAAATTATTATTGTCTTGCAAAAATTTTATTACTTTCTGTTCATCCCCCTCTAGTCGGTCATCCTTAAAGATGTTCGCTTCGATGGAGTACGACCACATGAAGGTACCCAGGTCAATTGCTTGGCTTGCTTTGTATATAACCCCTAACCTTCTGTTTCCTCTTGCAGAGTCTCACCGTTGTGTGCAAGATGGCCTCCATTCAAAATAGTATCTTGATGGAGCACAAGAGGGCCACGCGAGAGGCCGAGGGTCTTGCTACTATGGAGTAGGACTTGGAGACAGCGCACGCTACCATCGTCGAGTTGACCCGCAAGCTTGCCCAGCAGGAGTCTGATGTGGAGCACCTTTACCACGACATGTCCCAGTTCATTGACGAGAGGGACATGATGCCATCTATGAAATAGTGTCTTTTTTGTTTTGTTTTTTATTGCGATCGTATGATAGGATGTTTACAACGAGTGTTCGCCCTTACAAACAATGGTGTGGTGAACCATGTCCATTGCCAGTCATTTGGGTACTAAACCCTCCTGAGCTGAGTCACTCAAGCATTGGGCCTTGCAAAAAACATCTAAGTCGAGGTAAGGTTTGAGGCCAAAGACAGGCCACAACACTGGACGTTCTCGGGAATAGACCCTCCCGAGCCTATGCCGGGGCTCTTTCGCGCGAGGGGCCTTAAATCACGATGTCCTACATGCCGACTAGTGCGACATAGAACCGGGGCACTTGAGACTTATTCTTCGACTTATTGTTGCTTGGTTTTCTATAACAATAATATACAAGGACTGTGACTACACCATCTTCTACTTTCTAAAATAATGTTCGGTTACTACTGCCAACTTCTCTTTTCTTTTTACTAGGGGTATCCCTGTTACCCTGTCTCCCATCAGAAAAAACTTGGTGCTCAAGACAGGACTCTCGAGCAGCACTTCGATTTGGGGAAGGAGGCGAGAGCGTCGCCATCTCCCATCAGGAAAAACTTGATGCTCAGGACAGGACTCCTGAGCGGCACTTTGGTTTGGAGAGGAGGCGAGAACGTCGCCATCTCTCATTGAAAAAGACTTGGCACCTGGGACGGGGCTCCCGAGTGGTACTTTGGTTGGGAAGGAGATGAGAACGTTGTCGTCTCCCATCGAAAAAGACTTAGCACCCGGGACGGGGCTCCCGAGTAGTACTTCAGTTGGGGGGAGGAGAAGAGAACATCGCCATCTCCCATCGAAAAAGACTTGGCACCAAGATTTAGCTCGACTCCGAAGGGGAGAATCAACTTGACTCCAGAGGGGAGGATCAGCTCGACCCTGATGGGGAGACTCAACTTGACCCCAGAGGGGAGGATTAGCTCGACCCTAGAGGGAAGACTCAACTCGACCCCAGAGGGGAGGATTAGCTTGACCCCAGAGGGGAGACTCAACTCGACCCCGGATGGGAGAATTAGCTCAACCCCAGAGGGGAGGATGATCACCAACTTTGCCCTAGAGGGAAATTGCCAACTTGACCCTAGGGGAAATTGCCAACTCGACCTGGGCTGCAGCCTAAGAGCATAAAATATTTCATAAGAGCATGGCAAAGGCATATGTATTTCAGTGCAAGGGGCGTCATAGTAGGCTCGGTGCAAAAAGATGCAATGAAGGTGACATGGTAAGCTCTGTAGCTATATGTAATACTTATGTAGATTATCCACATTCTAGCTATACTTGAGCTCAATCTCATCGAGTGATTGCAGTCGAAATGATTAAGGGCGAGTGGCGCGTATGACTTCGTACGGTCCTTCCCACTTGGAGCTTAACTTCCTGTCAAGGTCCGAGTTGGCTTTCTTCTTGAGGACGAGATCCCCAACTTGGATGGGATGTGGTCGGACAGCTCTGTTGTACGTCTTAGCCATTGCTGCTTGGTATCAGTCAATGTTGAGAGTTGCCTCTTGGCGGATAGCATTGGTCGATTCCACCGAGATCTGATGGACGCATTGTTCAGGGCTATCATGGTATAAGAGATTTGACCTCCTTCAGTATGACAGCCTCATCACTGTACAGCAGCTTGAATGGGGTGAACCCCATGGCTCAGCTCAATGAAGTACACGTCGACCAGAGCACGTTTGGGAGCTCATCCACCCAACGACCCTTCGAGAGGTCAAAGAGATGAGCGCGGAGTCCCGCAAGATGATGCCATTGGCCCTCTCCATGGCTCCGTTGTCCTTTGGGTTTGTGATCGACGTGAAACACAAGTTGATTCCTAGGCCTACTTTAACATCCCAAAAATTTCTTTTTTGCTTTAAGTGATTAATTGGAATTTAATTGGATTTTATTTCAAGCCTTGGCATGAGAAAATTTAATTTTCTATGTCATAAGGTCAAAATAAATGTATTACAATTTTCCTGAGACATTTATGTATTTTTAAGAATTTTCATATTTTTCTAGAAATTAAAAAACTCCCTTTTTAAAGTTAAATTGTGTTTTTGTAAAATCCAAATACTATTATAAGTTAAAGATATTTTTTATTAAGTCTAGAAAGGTTCCAGATTATTTTCTGAATTTTTTTGGAAATTTTTGAAATTTAATTGGTATTTTTCTAAGCTTTTTAAAGTCTCCTAGCATTTCTGAAAATCTGGAAAAGAAATTAAACCCTAAAACCCCTCTCGAGCTGCCAAGTGTCGCCCCGGATTAAATCCCTGCCCACCGGTCTAATCTGAGTCGCTCGATCTCACTTAAACCCCTCCCTGCCTTCCTCTTCCCTCTGGCCAACACGTGTCACGCATCAAGCCGATCCAGCGCCGCCGGTTTTGATCCTAGCCGCACACAACCACTTACCCCTTCAGCCCTTGCGTGAGCGGCTCCAATTAAACCTTAGCTGCCGATTGAATCTCAGTCGTTAGTCTTGACTTACCGCTTCGCTCCAAACTTAACGGTCCCCATCTTCCCTATGCGCCACTTGTCTTAATCCCGGCCGTCGCTTCTTACTTTCTCTTTTCCCTCTTCCACTGACAAGCGAGGCCCGCTTGTCAGGCCCGTCGTCCCCGCCGCATCTTCCTCCTCGCGCCCCCGCCGTGCCACCATTAATGCTTCAACTGAAGCTTTTAAATCTTCTGTTTCCTTCCTTCTCTCTCGCCTGCACTAACACCCATTTACTCCCCCGTGTACACCGCACTTAATCAACAGTTTATTTTCCCTTTTAAACCCCAATTAAGCCAGCGCATTGAAGCTCCACGGCTGTTCCGCTCCAGTGACGACGCCCTCGTTCGTTACTACACCTCAGCCTATAAAAACCATAGTCCGAGGACCCCCTCTCCATGCCGCCCTTTCCCCTCTTCCGATTTCCCTCCTCGGTGCCCGAGCACCCGTCGCACCGTGCCACCTTCTTTTCGAACGCCGGTGAAGCTCCGACGAGAAATTGTGGCGAGTCCGGTCCCCTTTGCACCTTGCTGACGCCGTCAACACCTTCCCCGTGCCTCAACGGTCATCGGACACCTCTTCCCCGAGTTGTTCCGCCGCCGGAACTGCCTTGCCGCCGACGACGTCCCTCCGCAGCCGCTCCTTACCGCCGTCAGCACGCTCCGAACATAGATATGGGATGGACCTAGCTAAGTAATTTGTAACATTCCAAACATAGATACGCTATAGGCTGAATGTGAGTGTGGCGTAGGCCGCGAGAAGTCTTACATGACACAAGAAGGGGCTCTAACTTGTGGATTTAAGTTGTGGTGAAACCTTAGCGACGGCGTAACTATTTTGGCTATGGAGCATTGTAACAGCCTTGTCATGAACTCCTCGCCGCACACCTCAGGCAGTGTGATAATCATGTGGCTCATGTGGGAGAACACGTCTTGTGGGTAAAGTTGTACACCTTTGTAGAGTTTTAATCTATTCTGGATAGCCGTGTCCCCGGTCATGGACATGCTGAGTAGAGTTTCCATAGATTAGATTTGGTTTTCACAAAACTTGATTTTTGGACAACGAGCAATGGTTTTGATGATGGTTCGGGTGGGATGCCCGTGGTTAGGTTAGTGTGGGTTGGAGACTACACTAACGATAATACTTTGTTAAGATACTGTCTCTTATAATGTATTAAATTTAGCTTTTGTATATATATATTATTGTATTTAAATTCAGTATTGCTTTTCCGCACAATCAACCCTATTAAGCCTTCCTTTGAAATTCCTTATGCATGCATTCATTCTGTTATATTCCCTGGTGTAACTTGTAGAGTACTTTAAAGTGCTGACATTGCTTAAATCTGTTGCCAGAGTACGACTCCGATGACTTCAGTGAGAACTTTGACGAGTAAGCCGCGTCTTACAGTCATTCGCCTGCAGGTTAGGCAGGATGGGCTAATCTTCTGTTGTTTAAATTTTGCTGTTTGATTTCAGTTGGCCATGAGCCCTTTATTGTAAAACTTGGCCATAAAGCCCGTACCTTTGCTTAATAATATTTTGTGGGTGTTATACATGATATGTATCACTATTGACCCTATGTGCACTAGCTATTCCTGAGATAGTGCGATTTACACGGAGGGACTTGGAGTTGTTGTTCCGGGTCCCAACACCCACGTAGAATTTGCAAAAGGAAGCTACATAGAATTGAGTCCCGTTGTTGATGGTCATCTCTCTTGGCACTCCAAAGTGGCATATAATATTCTTCCATACGAACTTCTAGAATGTCACAGAGGTTAACTTGGCTAGCGGCTTAGTCTCAATCCACTTGGAGAAGTAATCAACGGCCACTACCGCGAACTTGTATTCCCTATTTTGCGGTTTAAATAGAATAACTAGATCTACTCTCCATCGAGCGAGCGACCACGACAGTGGTATCGGCTACAGATCATTTGCCAAAGAGTTCTACCACAGCCCATCCATTGGTACGCGGGCCATGTGCGAACAAGGGACTCTGCATCTCGTAGGGCGGTGGGCCAGTAGAACCCGTGTCGGAATACTTTTGAGACCAAGGCATAGGGTGTGAGTTGGGAACCACAGAGCCCCTGGTGTATTTCACAAACCACGTCGGCACCCTCAAATTTGGGCACAACGGAGGAGTGGCTGGCAGACACCATACTTATAGAGGATGTCATTGTGCATGACAAAGCCCCCTGCATGATGTTTTAGCCTTTGTGCCTCAGTGGGATCCATGGGCTCAGCTCCGTAAGTGAAATATTCGACGATTGGTCTCCTCCAGTCTTGCTACCCAATGGCATGCACCTCTAGGAGTCCGTTCACCGTTAGCTCTGCAAGTACCTCATAGAAGGTGCCCGCGGGCCTCTCTGTCTGTGTGCTAGCAGCTTTTGCTAGGATGTTTGCCTCAAGATTGTTCAATCACAGAATGCTTCAAACAGTGATGCCGCTGAAGTACTTCTCTATGGCGCAGATGAGGCCTAGGTACTTCACCAACACTAAGACTTTGGCTTGGTAACTCTTGTCTATGTGGCAAGCAATGAGCTGGGAATTGCTCTTCAGGAAGAGCTGTTTGGCCCCCAACGCTCGGCCCTTGCGCAACCCGAGCAATAGAGCCTCATACTCAATGACATTGTTGGTGACCTCAAAGTTTAGATGGGAAGAGTAGAAGGCGTGCATCCCGTTTGGAGATCCAAGGACCTCCCTGGCCAGTACGCCTTCTGAGTTCCAAGAGCCATCTATATAGATTTTCAAATAATTCAGACTTATGCCTCATTAAGTAGATGTATCTACATCTACTAAAGTCAATGGTAAAAGTTATGAAGTACTGAAAATAACCTCTGGCCGTTGATCTCATTGGTCTACATACATCCGAATGTACTAATGCTAACAAGTCATTTGTCCTCTCACTTAGACCAGTGAAAGGTGTCTTAATTATTTTACCAAGTAAACAAGACTCGCGTGCTTCAAATGATTCAAAATCAAATGAGTTTAGAAAACCATCTTTATAGAGCTTCACAATGCGCTTCTCATTTATATGACCCAAATGACAATACCAAATATAAGTAGGATTTAAATCATTATGCCGAAGCCTCTTAGCATTAATGTTATAGACAGGCATATCCTCAAAATTTAAAACATATAATCCATTTATCAATGGAGCATGACCATAAAGTATATTATTCAAATAAATTGAATAACAATAGTTCTTTATTCTTAACTCATAACCTTCTGCTCCCAAATATGAAGCAGAAATAATGTTTTTGTTTAAGGCAGGAACATTATAACAATTATTTAATTCCAAAACTAATATGGAGGTAAAGATAATGGTAAAGTGCCAACACCAACGCACAACTTTTGCTCCATTGCTCACGCAAAGATCAACCTCACCTCTTGCTAAACTCCTACTCCTTATCAGCGTCTGCATCGAATTGCAAATATGAGCAACCAGTCTGGTATCAAATACCCAAGAACTAACATGAGAAGTAGCAAGAATTATTTTTATAACATTTATATATGAAATACAAGTCTTACTTCCCTTGTTCTTTTCCAGTTCTACCAAGTACTTCTTGCAATTCCTCTTCCAATGTTCAATCCTTTGGCAATGGTAGCAAATGGTATCAGGTGTAGCACCAATCTTGAGATTTTGAAACTTAGATTTAGTACTCATGATCTTATCTTGAGTTTTGCCCATGCCCTTTCTTTTTCTCAAAGCCTTATGATTCTTCTTTTTGAAGTTGATAGTCTTTTGAACCATCATCATATGATTAGAGTTTTTCTTAATGCTCTTCTCTGCTGACTCGAGCATTCCATGCAACTTGGTCATTGACTTCTCTATGTCATTCATATGAAAGTTTCAAATGACTGCTTCAAAGCTTGGAGGGAGTGACTGGAGAATCACATCAGTAACCAACTCTTGGCTAAGGGAAAAACGAAGCTTTTTTAAACTCTCAATATATCCAATCATCTTGATCACATGAGTGTTGACCGGACTTCCTTCAGCTAACTTGCACAGAAACAACGACTTAGAGGTGTTGTACCTTTCAACCCTTGCCTGATTCTCAAATATGCCTTTAAGACCTACAATCATATTGTAGGTATCCACGTTCTCATGTTGCTTCTGAAGCTCAGAGTTCATGATAGCAAGTATGAGATAGCTAACATCAAGTGAATTATTGTAATATTTCTCATACTCATTCTTTTGAGCACAACTAGCATCTTCAACTGGTTCATCTGGATATGGAACCTCTAGAACATATTCCTTCTTTTCTTACTTAAGAACAATTCTCACGTTACGATACCAATAAATGAAGTTTGTTCTATTTAGTTTTTCTTTCTTAATAATAGATCATAGGTTAAAACTAGATGTAGAGAAAGTAGATGGTGGCATTGTCTATAATATAAAAAATATATGTAAAAATTCAGCACTATATTTATGTGAAATCTTCTATTAAACAATTTAACAAAAGATACTCATACTATATGTTTAAAATCATGTACCCTCTAATAACATATAGTGAATCAAGATCCATATTTCACTAAGTCCTAATAAGCTTTTGTATCACTGCTAAAAAGCTAGCGACGTAGGTAAGTGACCACTTGCTAATTATATCACATACAACTCTTGTTCGTTGAGTGACATCGATATGTCCCAGCCTCAACATTATGCCCCTAAACCCAAAACTATTCTGATAGCCTAATCAAGTTAAACCAATATTATGCATGAATTATCCAACACTTTACTCTATCTTATTGAGATAATTAATGACACTCTACTTTGGTAGATTTACCAGTTAATGATCAAAATTTTGATAGGTGCAACTATTAGAAGGACATCAAGTTTGACTTAATTTTTCTAGAATGATACTATTCTATCATGTTAAAAACACCCAAGAAAGTAATAACATGAATAATAGTATAACGGGAATATAAAAGTATTCACAATTAAATCATATTAAACTGTGATATAGTATGGCTCTTAGCACGGCAATCTCCATCAGCATGCTTCCTGTCCACCGAGCCATCAATGCTTGAGTTCACCACATTTATCTACTTAGCTATTACTCCTAAGAGTTAACAATTAATTACATATAAAAATATCAAGCATCACAAAATCGACATACAAGCCATTATACAATAATATATAGCACATGGCTATAAATCAGCATAACTCGTAGGCTATGAAAAACTCATACATGTATCACACACACAATGGGCCATACTATTCACACAATCCTGCAAAAACGAGTTATATGCAGAATCCAATTCCATCGCACGATATGAACACATAACACGATTACCTAGCACGACGGATGCCTCGGGATGCCTCTCTCAGCCCTCGCACCTCTCCTTATATAGCTTCTAATCGGATCATTATTCGATATGAGTAAAGATCATATCCCACTCAGAGACTATCATCTGAACCCATATTGTTCTAGTCCATTAAGTGTGTGACCCTGTAGGTTTATGTGTATTTGACCATGAGCCGAAAACTCCTTTTAGGTTTATAAGTCGGTTGCGGTTTCTAGCAGGACATAACAACTCCCAAATATATATAAAGATCATATCGAATGAACATGTATGTAGGACGAACCTAAAGATCAAAGGACACTGCGGGAATTGTTATATTCTTAAGTGTCATCAGTTGGTCTCATATATAGTGTATGTAGGATATGTAAACCTGAGATCGTCATTGTTTTCTACATATGTAATAGTTTACTTAGGGGTTACCAAACACTATTCCGTGACTAGGTGGTCATAAAAGTAGCTTTTTGGTTTACTATGAAACATGCGGAGGAATATGAGCAATCAAGATGGAATTTGCCCCTCCTATATAACAGAAAAGATATCTCTAGGCCCTTCGATGTGGCTAGATTAAGGAAGTCCATGGCCATATCGAATATGGTTGAAGAGTCAATCACAACTGAGTAATCCATCACAGGTTCGAGTGAAGGATTGAGCTATCATAGAATGGCACGCTTCTCACCTTGAGTTCGATTTAGTATTGTGAGGCAAAGGGGTCAGTACATAAGCATTATATAGGTTCGTTCGATATGATCTTTATATATATTTGGGGGTCGTTTTGTCCTGCTAGGAACTGCTACCGACCTATGTATCGGAAAGGAGTTTTCGTCCTATGGCCAAATGTACATGAACTTACAGGGTCACATACTTAATGGGCTGGAATGATAAGAGTCTAGATGATAGTTTTCAAGTGGGATTCGATCTCCATTCGTATCGGATAAGAATCCGATTGGTGGCTATATAATGAGCGGTGCGGGGTTAAGGGCGACATCCCAAAAACCCTAACCTCCACCTCTCATAACCCCTGCCGTGCGTACTGGTGCTAGCACACCGACGCACAATGTTCCCTCTCTGGACGTGTGGACCTCGGTAGAGGCACTGCTACGATTGCGGCGCTGATCGGGACAATCGCAAGAAAGAGACGGTTGGCCGGAGGACGATCGACTACCTTCGCTTACATCGACACGCTCTTCGTTGAATTGGCTGCTTCAACTCTACTTCCGCTGCACTGCACGTCTAGTGATAACGATCTATGATCTCTTACTCGCATGGCTTTCTGGTTTATGCAGTAGAATTTTTTTAATTTACGTTAGTGTAGTCTACCCATATCCCAATACCATTCCTGCCGCCGGCGCCGTTCCACGCCATCTGCTGCTGCTTGGCACGCATGTTGCTGCTGGCGGCCGTGTTGCAGTACATGAACGGTGTGCTCCCGAAGAACTCGGCGAACATGTCGTCGGCGCCACCGTCTGGCTGCGGCGGCGGGCCCTTGAGCCCCTCCTCCCCGTATTGGTCGTACACCGCCCTCTTGCCGGCGTCGCTGAGCACCTGATCCACCGAGCCGATCCATGCATGCAAAATCAATCAATTCTTTTTTCCTCTTGCATATGATCAAATAATGAATGTAAAATTGAGCAAAAGTGGGAAGAATGATTGGTTGTTTTGCATGCATGCATAGCTAATGAATGATGTACTACGTACGTTGTAGACTTCGGTGATATCCTTGAACTTGGCCTCGGCGTCCTTCTTGCCGGTGGGGTTCTTGTCGGGGTGCCACCGCATGGCCAGCCTCCGGTAGGCCCTGCGGAGGTCGTCGTCGGTCGCGCCCCTGTCGACATTCAGGATCTCATAGTACTCCACCGATCCCATCGTGGGTCCTCCAACAATGATGAAGATGCATGACAAGAACAATCCTGATCGAGATGTTTGTCTATGCGCATGGAATTTGGATGTACGTAGATTTTGTGCACCTAACTACGCCAATGGCCAATAGGTTAATTGGATCGATCACCAGAGGAAACGGGAGATGAATGAGACAAATGCTCGCGTCGAAGATCGCCAGAGGAAGAGGAGGCTCCTTAGCTTCAAAGTACACAACATCTGATGGAAGGATTGATCTGAGGGAAATTTATCAAACAAAATGAGAGACGGATTGAAAAAACACGTGTTCTCTTTTGCATGGTTAAAGGGCGGCCGTATTGCTCGGTAAAAAGCATGGCCTTCTTCCATGGCGTATGTTGCCTGTAATTTCCATCCCCTCCTCAGCTGCTTCTCACCCAGTGGCCGGCGGTGAGCGCCACCGGCAACCCACAATGGCACAACAATAGAGATCGTTCTTTTCAAATTCGGAACAAATCCGCGAGAGTTCATGCAATCCATGCGGCAGTTATGTAGAACAAGTTTGCACAGGTATTCGTGTGGGGGCCTTATGTGTGTGACTTATGACTTTTTGCTATGATTTATAGTCTAATAAATAATAATTATTAAAAAATTAAAATCATAAACCAGCTGAAAAGTCAAAAAAGAACAGGATCAATTATTCTCTCGACGTATTCCCTGATAACACACTTTTATCTGGTGCAACATTGCTTCTATCTCATTCACATGAACAGCACCTTAGCTGTCCACTACGGTATCTACTGGGAGTAAAAAAAACGTTTGCATTGCTGCAAGGCTAGTTCTCCCTTCATAAATATTACAGATACAAAAAAAAAACATATCGTGTACAGCTGCATTTCTCATTGTACAAGAGTAAATCAAGGTTTGCGATACACAACAATTAGCAGTGAAAGAATTAAATCAGCTGGTAGACTATGACGGCCACATTCCTACAACAAATTTCAACCAAGAAAAAAATACACGCAAAAGCAGCAGATAGATTTCTACCCACAAGAAGTCGGATTCTTCAGCAAAATGACGAGCTACGATTCCAACATGTCCACTACTATAAAAAAGATCATCACAAACAATTCAGAACTTTCATCACAAATAGTTTTCTAAACCGTCTGAATTTTATGACTCAGTGATAATCGAAAGTTATCACAGACGGTTTGTGAACCATCTGTGAAGAATACTATCATAGACGATTCGAACTAAAAAAACATCTGTGATACTTACACACCATAAACATATAGTACCGTCTGTGATACTTTCCCATCACAGACGGTTAGCAAATAGAACCGTTTGTGATGTGCAAATATTACAGACGGTTTTTGGTTCGAGCTATCTGTGATAGTCCTTTACGTTTATATCACAAAACCATCTGTGATAGTTCATTCTAAACCTAAAATTTTTTCTGTTTTTCGGTTAGCCTCAAGAAATGTTACCTATGTGCTTTAAAAATAAGCAAATATAGCAGTACATTCTATTTCCATTAAGATTAGAATCCACCATTATAGCATCACAAGATAACAAACAGGTTACTCATCTAACACAGTAAAAACATGGTAAGAACACATCTTCTACTCCTACGAACCCAATTCTTAAATATGACAAGAACATAGAAGAAGAAGATATCCTTAGACACTGTCCCATCGGCGCCGACTTAAGCACCGCCTTGGTAACCAGCTGCTTGTGTGGGACATTAGGGTCGGGGTTGAGAAGGTGAACGACAAGAAGACTGAAGAGATTTTGAATGTAGTAAGTCGATAGGGAATAGGTTTTGGTAAATATTTATAGGGGAGAAAGAGGCAGGAGTGAGAAATTTTTAGGCAGAATGGGCACAAAGACAAAGAGGTGGAGCTAGATTTGTGCAGCGGAGGTTGATGGGTTTCTATTAGTAGAGACTAAGTTGGGGAGGATCGACAGGCCCAACGGTCAGAGACATAATTATCACAGACGGTTTGAACCACAAACCGTCTATAACACACACACATCGATGCAATGTAAACAGTTAGTCTCGAAATATAAAATAGCAAAGTCTATACACTTATATATGCTCATTTAAAAGGTTTTGATGAGATCTATAACTTTGCATTTAAAACAGACCATAAATTCCAAAGAAAAGATTGAAAATTTTAGCAAAAGCAAAAACTGAAAACTTTTGCGATGAAAATTTAAGGCTAAAAATGACCAATTTTGGGGTCTGGTGCAAGGTTGTCGTTTTTTATCAGGATCGTCATTAGCTTTCTAACGAGTACAAAAACATTAAAAACAAACACTGTATGTAACAATTATACTCGTTTTACTAAATATGTCTCAGAACAAAATGCTACTTGAACTCAAGCAGAAGATTATAAAATTTTAAGGAATTGCGTGGTGGGAAACGTATCAGACGGTTTTTAATACAAACCATCTGTGATAACTTCATTATCACAAACGATTTGTAATACAAACCATCTATGAAGTATCACAGGCGGTTTAAATAAAAGACCATCTGTGATATTTAACAATGTCACAAAAGGCTTATATTAAACACCTTATCATAGACAGCTCATCAAAATCGTCAATGTTAAATACAATTACAGATAGTTTAGGTTTAGAGACCGTCTATGTTGTTGCTAGCGCTAAAAACCGTCAGTAAAAAGATAATAGCACAGACAATTCATAGTGAACACCGTCTATGAAGTATCACAAATAGTTCTTACCAAAAATCATCTATGATATTATCTCTTCACAGATGATTTTTAGTGCTAACAACAATGCAGACAATCTCTAAACCTAAACTATCTGCAATTACATTTAATAATGAGAGTTTTGGTGAGCTATCTATGATAAGATGTTTAATATAAACTTTTTGTAGTAGTGGTCCGTATGACTCCGATCCTTTGGTCTAGATCGATCAGATGATAGTTTTGTGATACATCGCATGTACAAGGAGCACACGGGCCAACTGACGGTGCTCAGTGCAAGTGCCCATTGCCGTTCTGCTTGGTTGAGTCAGCTGGTCCATATCCGTTGTGGCCGTTCTGCTTGGAATCAGCTGATCCACATACGTGGTGGCCGTTCTGCTTGGTGGAGTCAGTTGATCCATACGCGTGGTGGCCGTTCTGCTTGGTGGAGTCAGGTGAGCCATATCCATAAGGGTTCTTGCTAGCCCAGTTCCACTGGTCCCGACACATTTCTTCGATGCCATATTTTGCTCTGGAGAAAGACAATATCAATGATACAAAAACCAAGAAAGATATTGAGTTGTCATGACATCACATAATTATCGGTGGTTGTAAGACTTACTTCCAGTTGAGCTCCCTCTCTGCTTTAGCAGTTGACGAAAACAGAATCTCCGCATCACCAGGGCGTCTTGGACCAATGATCAGAGGAATTTTCTAGCAAAGGAACAAAAATAAGTATATATATTAAGCGGAAACACAAGAAAAAAAGAACCAAAGCAAGCCTTGCTATCATGGTAAGGCAGGCATGTTGAAGTAAGCATTCATTTATAACAAGCGCTAACAATTACCTAAGCAAAAAAAAAAAACCGTCTAGGAGTCCTTTAGATGGCTCATCGGGCAATAACTATGCATAGTCATACAAGTCATACAATTACTTCAGTACAGTACCATAATAGAAGTCATACATTTATTTCTATATTCAAAAAATAAACAAATTGTGTTATGAAAAAAGTATCTGACAATACTGCAAAAGAAAACAGATGTTTAATAAAAATGTGTTTGTGTTTCTGTACAAAAATAAACACACGTTTAGTAAACAGAGCAAAAAAGTTGGATGTTAATAATGTTTCTATAAGAAAAATAACATTATCTGGACCTTCCATGTATGGACTTCAGTATCAATATCAGATGATCCTCGAATTATTATAGATTAAATAACCAAAACATTAAACGCAAATACTGGTTATTTCTACACAGCTATTATCCTTGAAACTGAAAAATTCTTTCCATACTTGGCTACTTGGGGAAGTATTTGTATATCCCACTTCTCAATGTATCATGTAGTTTCAGTGTAAGACCTACCGCTTAGGCACCTACATCTCCCATTACATGCAACCAAGCATTGCATGGACACCATCCAATACAGTAGCACCAGTGGAAAATTTACCTTTTTAGCTTCTCAAAACGGCTTTTGACTTTTGCTACAGTACCTAACTTTCAAACGGAGTATTTTTTTAAGATGGAGTCTACAAGTTAATTATAGTACACGTTAAAAACCCAACATCTATACCATCCAAAATCGTAAGCGAGTATCTCTCTCTCCGCAATCTCTGTCGCAAACAGCTAAAATTCAAAAATTTCAGCCAAAAACCATAAGCCGCAGCAAAAAAAAAAATCAGGCCCATAACCAGTTCACCACAAGAAAATAGAGCAGCTAGACACACAAAAGGAATCATATTTTGTGCTCCCAGGCTCCTAGCCCTAGGAGCAGGAACTAGATTGTCAAGCGGTAGGCCTTCCGAGTGGAGGCAGAAGGGAAGGATTGGGAAGTTGTCTTTGATGGTCTTCTCATTCAAGGTGCAGCAATCAATGCAGAAATGCCATGACCCATCATGCTTTTTGACAAGCAGGACAGGCGCCGAGAAAGCCGAGCTACTGCACCTAATAACCCTTGCTCCAACATCGCCACGCATTGCCTCTCCAATTCGTCTTTCTGCATTGCCAGGTATCGATAGGGCCGAACAACCACCGCACCTGTGCCTGGCAAAAGCTGGATGTGGTGATCGTGACCCCGTGGTGGTGGCAAGCCACGTGGTTCGGCGAAGAGCTCCTCCATGAGGTCCCCCGTTTGCGCTGCCAAGTGGTGGTGCGGATCGGTCTGCAGAGGGTCCATGCCATGCAGGTCACCTGCCGGCCGAAGTGTTGGTAACTCATCATCAGGATGCCGAAGTCCCAAACAATCAGGCCTAATGAACAGAGCCACTGGACCCCTAGGACCACATCGAACCCGCCCAGTGGGATGGTGAGGAAGTCGAGGACAAACTCTTCCTTGTCGATGGAGATGGTTGTCACAGCATATGCCGCCGCTGGAGATACGGTCGCTGTTGGCCACGGCCACGGACAGCCCTGTGTGCAGCGTGAGCTGTAGTCCCACTCGGTCGACCAACTCAACAGCGATGAAATTATGCGTGGAGCCGGAGTCGACCAAGGCCATCAACGGAACGCCATTGATCACCACGGAAAGTTGCATGGTTTGGTTCTTGTGGATGCCCGTTAGGGCTAGGAGGGAGATGGTGGCATCCTTGTCCTCCACCGCTCTGTTGTCCACCTCTGATTCTACTTGCAATAAGATGTGTTTGCAAAAGCATTGATGCCCCAGCACGAACTTCTCATCGCAGTTGTAGCACGAGCCTTTGCCACGCCGATCCTCCATCTCAACAGGTGTAAGCCGCTTGAATGGCTTTGCCGTGACGGAGACGCCCGATCTAGTCGGTGCTAGTGTCGCCGGGCTGGAGGCAACCGCCCCTGACACTATTGGGCGGAAAGGCAACGACCGGCTGTATACTAGTTTGGAGGTTGTGGCTTGGTTCGACGGGATTTGGGGATGCAGCAGTAGGCGTTCGTACGCCCGGGCTAGGTCCATAGCAACCTCTAGGTCCAGCGACCGCTGCAGCTCAACGTGCGTCTTTAGGGGCTCGCCCAGCTCGCCATGAAAATCATCACTTGTTGTTCCTCATGCAAGTGGCTGCAACGGGCCAACAGGGTGAGGAAGTTTTCAGTGAACTCCACTGACGCCGTGAGATGAAACCCCGTCAATTCTCCTAGGGGGTCGTGGCACGTGGGTGTTCCGAACCGTCGGTTGACAAGGTCCGTGAAGTGCCACCAGTTAGGCATGCCGTCCATGAGCTCAGTCCGTATATACCACAGTTGCGCCAGCCCCAACATGTGGTATGTAGCAAGCCACTCTGTCCTCCAATGGTGTTTGCTGAGCCCGGAAAAACTGCTCGCACCGATTGACCTATGGCAGTGGGTCCTCCCGTCCATCGAACGTTGGGAAGTTCAATTTGAGGTAACGAGGTGGGGCTCGCTGATTACCCACCCCTGGCACCGGGAAGGGTGCATGCGGCAGGCGGGTAGGAAGGACAGTGCGGGTGGTGGCCGAGCCGTCGCCCGATTGGTGATGATTTGGGACCACCTCTCCCAGTGGAAGAACCAAAAATCAGAGGGACCCGGGGCAAACCAAGAACCAAGAATCATGGCCCAGCCGCGAAGCCGCAGCTGCCCAGTCCCACGCCGGCGCCGCAGCACCCGCCGAGTCGCTGATCGCCGCAGCGCTCGCCGAGTAGCCAACCGCCACAACCCGGGAACACTCTGCACGCATACATACATACATACATAATTTATTTATGCAATTGGTAGAGTAGCAGAAATAATCAACTAACAGCAGCAGCATCATGCACATCGATCCTGTCCTGTCTATCTATAAGATGGGTTCTTTTTTGCTAGCTTACGTTCTTGGCTCGTCGTAGGCTACGTACTCCCTCTCCATGTCCTCCGCCGCCGTTGGTGAAGAAGCAGCAGAAGCCGCGAGCTTGGCCTCCAGGTACATCTGCGCTTGGATTCTTCTTTTTTGCGGTCTTGCTTGGTCGCCAGTCGGGGGCGGCGGCGCGCCAACAGTGGCCGCTAGGGGGGTCTTGCCCGACCCAAGAGACCCAGGGCAGCCACCCCGGCTTGCCCCAGTGGTGGTTCCGCCCCTGACCTCTCCATTACTCCCACGCCGCAACGCGGATTCCTCGTCGTCTCCTCCGGCAACCTGCCCTTCTACGCGCGCAAGCTGGTGATCATGTCGAGTGAGCCGGCTGTTGTTGGCTTCAATTAATCTGTGAGCTGATCATTGATGTTGGCGAGCACTTTGGCCATATCTTTTGCAAACTTGCGCATCACCTGTTAGAAGTCATCCCCCCTGTTGTTTGACATGGTAACCGGAGCAACAGGTGGCTCTGGTACCAAGTTGTCAGACGGCGGGCATTCTTAGCAGAGGCAGAAGGGAAGTGTTTGGTTGGCGGGGTGAGGTTGCCGTCTAGGAGCCATCAGGAAAGCTGCAGCCAGGGAGAACCCTGGCCACCGCCGAGGAAAGGAGGGGCAGTGGACAGAACCTAATCTTTGCTTGCTTTACTCAATCAATCTCTTCCCCTTTTATAAAGAGGCCTAACAAATTAATCTATTAAGGAAAAGATCTTAAGGATCCATTTAATCTGATCTTAAGGATCTTATCTCTAACTAACCATAACTATGCAAGCAAGAGGGCGCTAACAGCTCACTGCCCGGCCGGCCCTGTGGCTTTGTGCCGCCGGGTGTAGACTTTGCCCCACATGACATAGATACTACCGATAGTCAATACATTGTGATGGTAATTTATGAACTTCTAACGTGTCAGGCGATTCTTTATACTGAAGACATAGATTGGAACAATACCTACCATGTCATGTAGAAGTATGGTGTCTTAAAACAAAGTACACCTAGCTAGTAGGAATACCTACTTGTAGGAGCACAAAATATTTTTCCCACATAAATATACATCAAATCTGGTATACCTTCCCAGAAGCCTTCTCGAATGCTTTAACTATTTCCAACACTGATGTCCCTTTTCCAGTTCCAAGGTTGAATGCTTCACACCCTGCAAGTAGAATTAAAATTCAAAACACAATCCAAATAAAATAATAAACAAAAGACTGATGATTAAAGTATGCTGTGCTTCGAGAGGCCATGAAGTACAAGAGATAAATTACGAATAAGCTAAATAGATATCCAGTTTTTCCTAAAGTTCAAGAATCGGATGTAAATTACATAAAATGAACAAACGAACATTGTTGCTGCACATTTTGACACCCCCACCCAATCTTCTCCCCTGTGTTTATCCAAACAGTTTGTCTCTTATGCAAGACCATTTACAGCAAAGGTTTTGTGTTCGACCAGGCAAAACTCAATGGCCTAGGAAAATACAGTACACAAAAGAGTTGTACATCTGACAAGGAGTACTGGCGCTAGTGGAAGTGTGAACCTATGTTAGAGTTTTCAAAAAGCTTCTGTAATGCAGCAATATGTCCATCCGCAAGGTCAACCACATGGATGTAATCTCGGACCTGCAAATCGTGCAAAAGTGTCATTAAAGATGGAACGACTCCATAATCCATGTGAACCACCACAGCTGTTACAACAATATGCTCAAATATCTTCATCACCCAAAACAATTATCTCCAAACAACTATGGAAATAAGAATTAAGAAGTAAGAGAAGCTTGAACTGTCAGACAGAGAAACACCTATTGAAAAACATAACAATGGAAGCACTCTCATAAGAAGTGCATGGGTATAATATGTTCTGTTACAAGGAGACCTTCTAAATTTCCAATAGTTCAATGGAATGCTTTCAAAGTTGAAAACTTGCAGGTAATGCCTTGTTTAAGAACTCAAGTAATCTAACACATAGTACAGATCAACAAAAATGCCCATGCAAGCATGGAAGATTAAAACAAGTTCACAGAAATGTGGGTCGAGAGCTGACCAAGGTACCAAACAGCAAGTTGCATGAACAGACTTGTTCAAGTTTTTAATGGAGACATAATTTTGCTCAAGTCCTATGATTTTTTATTTGTTCAGTGCTCCATTTCCTAGGAAATAGTAAATTGCAACAAAACACTGGCTACAGTTTTATTGAACAGACTGGCCCAGTTCTAAGCAGCTGATACAGCTGACTCTATTTACCAAATATTCAAATCTCATTTCCCAAAGGATATACCCTGAAGGAAAACAAAAGCTATTTTATAGGATGTACACTTATAAGCTACAAGTAAAACCAAATATTAATAAAAACAAGATCAGAACCCGCATCTCGAAAAGCACTAGTATGGATTAATCAAATTAAAAAGAGGTGTAAATGACAAGCAATTGAACATAGCATGGGCAAAAAAAATACCCCAGTCCCATCTCTTGTGGCATAATCATTTCCTAATATTGTCAGAGCTGGCCTCCTACCAACAGCTACTTGCTGAACAAAGGGCATAAGATTGTTGGGAATTCCGCATGGGTCCTCGCCAAGGTATCCACTGGGATGAGCCCCAACCGGATTGAAGTACCTAAGTAAAATGATCTTCCATTCGGGATATGTACGGTAGATATCACGGCAAATATCCTCAACCACAAGCTGCAATCCATTTGTAAAACTGCAGTCAATTTAGAGAACTGATGAATGTTAGCAGATTCACACATTGAAAGAAAAATGACAGGCCCCGGACCTTGGTTTTGCCATATGGATTGTTTGGAGTCAGAGGAAACTCTTCTGTGCAAGGTGAGTTCTTGGGTGATCCATAAACTGCAGCAGACGATGAGAACACCAACTACAACGTTTGAATACATATACAAGAAAAGAGGTGCAGCATGTCAGTACCAGAGATGACTAGTGAACTAACAAATTCAAACACCAACTGATTTTTTGTCAGTTCAAATCAATAGTAACCAAATGGACTTATTGCAAAGTGCAAATATACAGATTCGACGTTGTGACCATGTCTAGTGGGTGCCAACAATCAATAGTAATAAAGCTGGAATGGACCAGATGGTCCAAGCAGGGTTGATCAGAAATGGGTGTCATCCCAGCACAAATGATAAATTCACAGATTAGATTAGAATAACAAGCAAACCAGTGCAACTACAAAAGCCAACAGATTTTATTGTATAATGAGAACTAACTAACAATATCATGTCGATGTTCATTATATCAAAAAATCCTATGCCTAGTGAGCGCAAAAACATGGCCAAACTGTCCACCTTGCATTCAGAGTAAATGCACATTGGCCAGAGCACATAGCACACCTCTGTGTAATATCATGAACTAGAAAGATGCATCACTCTGTGTAATAGTGTGATTTAGAAAGATACATCACTCTATAATGACATAGGGTGGGTTCGGGAGCACTTATGCTTTGGCTTTGGCTTGTTTTGCTACAGTAATTAACTTTTAAACCATGTGCTTTTCAAGGCGGAGTGTACAGGTAGATTACAGTACACATTATATTGAGTTCAGCTATACTGATAGAAATAGCATGCGACTATTTCCCTCTGCGTACTGCCTCTCATGAATAGCCAAAATTCAAAAACCATAAGCCAAAAGTCAAAGCCACAACCCAAAAGAACTCATCCATAAATTACAAAGGTGCAGCAGAAAATTGACAACCTCCATAGTGTATCATCAGATTTATCTTTTGAAAGAATATGTTGACATAATAATTTAAACAAAGACATCTTAACAGAGCATGTATCAATTACTTAACAGCTCTGGTAATTACTCTTCAATGCACATGTGACATGGTATGACAAAATCTAGAGAATGAATAAAATGACCTAAAAACTTTAGTTACATCAAAGTAACAGCTTTGAATATAAATGTAGATAAATTCTGCAAAGAAAACACTATGAAAACGATGGCTCCAGTTGGTGTATAATACATGTGTATAAAGTTGAAAAGATAACTACCTTCTTACACCCATAAGCAGACATAACTTCCAGAAGATTTATTGTGCCAATAACATTGTTGTCATAATAAAGCAATGGCTTCTGCACGCTCTCACCCACAGCTTTTAGTCCAGCAAAGTGAACAACAGCATCGAATCTGAAAAGCAAGGAGTCCAACTGTTAGAGTACAATATTTGGTAGTGTTAGAGTACAATATATGGTAGGATAGAGTCCAATTGGGATTACAATTCCTTAGACCATCTTGCCCCCCAAATCCTGTACCTCTATATATACCGCCCTAGAGGCTCAATGCAATACATCCAATTCCATCTTCCTTCATGGTATCAGAGCTCTAGGTTTAGATCCTCTAACCCTAGCCACTACTCGCTTCCGCACCGCGCGCCCCCGGGGAGATCTATCTCCGCCGGGGGCAGCGCCACCGTTTAGGTGACGGATCCTATTGATCCGGTCACCATGTCGTCGTCGTCAAGAAGCAGCAGATCGGGCATCCTCGTCGCAGTCCACCGTCGCGTCCTCCTCAGGCCGCCGCTTGGAGCCCGGCCGCCGCTCCTCTGGACGCCGTCCCCTTCCCCGGCCGTCGCTCCACTGGACGCCGCCGCCTCCCGAGCTCCGCCTCCCCGAGCGCCTCCACGGCGGGGAGGAGACCCGCGAGCACGCGCCGAACGGAGAAGACGCAGTTCGAAGCCGTCGGGAAGAAGGTCCCGCGCCGCCGTGGTGGCGGCCGGGCTAGGCCGCCTCCTCCTGCCGCCTCTCCGACCACGCCGCCCCTCCAACCGCGCCGCCCTCCCGGATCCGGCCTCCTCTGCGCCGGATCCGCCCGTCCCCGCCAGATCCGGCCACCTCCTCACCGGTCGCCGTCACCTCGTGCGCGCCGCCGCCTGGATCCGCCCGCCCCTCTCCGGATCCGGGCTCCTCAACCTCGACCCATGCCGGATCAGGTCGCCGCGCCTTTGGATCCGGCCTCCGCCGCCTTGGGCCGCCACCGCCGCCTTCGGCTGCCGCTGCTGCCTTCGGTCGCCTCGCCCCTTCGCCGCCTGGCCTCCCGGCGCGCCGCATCTTCCCGACGCCCCTCCGGGCGCGCCGCCTCCTCCCCCGCGTCCGCCTCCTCCCAGGCCGGCGCCGCCACCTCCCCCGCGTCCGCCTCCTCCCGGGCCGACGCCGCCTCCTTCCCGCTCCGGGCTGGCTCTTGCGCCAGCGTCCACTCGGCCTCCCGCCGCTGCAGGCCCGGCCGGCCGTCCGGCCGCCGGCACCAGCCTCCACCGCCGCCGGCCCTTGCGGTCGCCGCCCCCTCCTGCGCGTGTGGGTGCTGTGTGCACTCAGTGCACACAGGTTGGTAGAGGTAGCTTCTAAAGGAAGCTAAGCACCAAAAAAAAAAGAAAACAAAAAGGGGAGGATCAGGCTTAAAAAAAAAGAAACAGAGGGAGAGGATTAGGCTAGGTGTATCTGGTGAGTTGCCTACGGAGGATCCCACTGCTGCTATTGTATCTTTTCTTTTCCCGATCACTGATCGGGGTTGAGTCGCCCACCGCCCGTCGACCTCGCACGTATCTACTCCGACATCGGCGTCGACTACACCGGCCTTTACCTCTTCGACTGTGCGACCAGACCAGGTACACGATGCCGAGGGGACGCCTTCCCGCGTCGCATCTCGGTCACCCTTTCTGCACGTCTTCATCGCCGGTTTGTCATCGCCACCACAGATCGGGACGCCTCCGCCGACTTCTTCCATTGTCATACTGCCTCGCGCGTACTCGGTCTGATCAGCCGATTGTGCGCGATCCACCCGGCTCCCGTGACGTCCATCGTCGAGTACTACGCGCATCTTCTCCGAGCAACAGGGCTACTGCTGTGTCGCCTCCTCAGGCCGCAGCACCGTCGCCCGTGTGTCCCCTCGCCGTTGCATCTACATCGCCGTCCCCTGTGCATCGACGACTGTGCTGCGCAACCTTTTGTGCGCCATCCGTCTGCACATGGTCTTCGCGTCGCTGACGGGCCTTCTCACCGACATCGAGCGATACCGCCGCGCCGTACCTTGCGTCAGATCGCCGCTGAGCTAGGCGTCGCCCGCCCGCTCGCGCCAGTAGAAGCGCCCGCTCGCATTGCTTCTTCGCCCGGCACAACCACATCCGGTTGGGGCCTCTCCCTAGTACGTCCGTCATCGCAACACCGTCGCGTGCTTCGTCCCTCGACGCGTTGCGGTTCGCAAACCGCGACACGCCGCCCGTGGCTTGATCGCATCGACCGGCATCGACCCTCCGTTCCGCCCCGTCGCCTCGATTGCATCGCCGTTGCTCGTCTACATCTCGACGCCCCGATCTGCGTCGACCTCGGCATCGCGCTTCTTCCACGACGCATCGCCTCGACGCGTCTCGTCATCACCATGGCGCCTCTTTTGCGCCGCGGCTTCATATGCGATCGCCGACGCCGGTAACGACCACGCCTACGTCGACCACGGCCATCTCAAAGACGGCATCCTCGACCACGAATACTCGCCTCGCGCTCGACTACCTCGACGCCGGCACAAAGGGCTACCGCCTTGCTTGAGCTTCGTCGGCCGCTCGATCCACAAACATACGCGACGATCGGCGATTATGATGCGGGGATGTTAGCTCTTCGGCTTCTTCTCCAGTCTCACCGTCTGCGACGCTCCCGTTGTGACTGCGGGGGGATGTTAGAGTACAATATTTGGTAGTGTTAGAGTACAATATATGGTAGGATAGAGTCCAATTGGGATTACAATTCCTTAGACCATCTTGCCCCCCAAATCCTGTACCTCTATATATACCGCCCTAGAGGCTCAATGCAATACATCCAATTCCATCTTCCTTCACCAACAATAAAGAGCAAGTAATGATGCTGGACATGCCTTTGCATGTAAGAAAGCACAAAAGCATTCAAATGAAGTAAAGATACTATAACTAAACAACCAGTATGTTTTACCTTGTTGAAGCAAAAACCTTTTCCAGTGCTCCCTTGTCACGGAGATCAATCTGCAAAAGCACAAAAGGTAGTAACATTGGTGTTGCATTCGTGTCCATGAACTTTTATTGACAATTTTAAGAGTGAGGCTAAGAAGGATAAAAAATATAGCACGACTTTGACAGCGAAGAATATTTGTAGCACACAATCACATAATTATTAACGAGAAATAAAAATCATGGACAAAGCCACAGCCATCTTGTAGGAAAAAGAAAAACTAGATCATGGGAGGATAGGCTGTAGCTGCGTGAAATCACTATATCATAAAAACAACTGAAATACTGGAGCAATCATCACTGTAGTAAACCTTCCTCATTATCAGGTAAAGTTAATAAGAACAGGGCATGCTCCTGCAAATTTTCTAAGTAATAGGGTGTACTTGACTCTGAACATGCCCTGGCTCGCAACTAACAAAGTGTCAAAGACTCTTATATGAAGAACTCTGCCAAACAACCATTAACATTGCTCTGATGCAAGGGAAAGTATCTTACTCCTCCAAACACTCCAAGTCCAACTTTAAATGACAGTATTGCAGGATTGTGGAATCATTTTTCTTAAATCACCAATTTTACCGCATAAGTACTTGCATTGCAGATCATAGTAACAGAAATGACTAAAGCAGGTTCTAATTTGCACTTGACTAGGATCATGGTTGTCACGGCGTCACCAAGTCGTCACCTTGGCGACATCTAGGTATCGTGGCAGTCCAGGGGGGCCGCTATGGAGCTTCGCCGTGACAACCATCCTCCCCCACCCCCATCCCGTGGCCGCCCCCTGTCTTCCTCAGCTCCGGCCGGCGGGAACGGCCAAATCCGGTTGGATTTAGCGGAGACAGGGAGGGAGGCCTGGGGGAGGAGGCAGCGTGGGGAGGAGGTGCCGGGGAGAGGAGAGGATGTGAGGTGGCCGGGGGAGGGGGGGACTAGGGAGGGGAGGAGGTGGGGAGGAGAGGAGGAGAGTTCGGCATATTATGTTAGGAGGAGAGAGAGAAGGCATGTATACATATGTTGGGAGGAGATGCATATGTATGCAAGTAGACTTGTAGAGCTATTTAACCCTGCATTGCTGTTTCTCGCCGTAGCGTCGCCATGGCATCCTGGCGCCTCTTAGGCGTCATGGTCACCAATTACACCGTGACAACCATGACTAGGATATATCACTTCACATACCGAAGTCAAGCTAACCGCCACCAAGATTTGCCCCTGACTCAATGATAAGCAATAACTGATTTTACTTTAAGATTCACAAACTTTGCTTCAGGTGGAGTACTGAAGCCCTGAGTGTTATATATATTTTATCCCTTAGTCCAGATCTTCACCACAAGACAATGTAATGCATTCTTAAACCAACAAAAATCTCCACAAATATGATTAGCGATGACACATAAAAATAATTCGAATTTCACAAACTCCAGTGGATTTGCTTGGATATAGGGTAAGGTAGGGATGATCTTTAAAGGTGACAGACATCAGGGATGATCTTTAATGGTGAGAGACATCTAGTTTTTTTTTAAAAAAAAAAGGCAGGTACTAGATGGCTAGTTGTCCCCTTGTTTAAATTGGCCAACCACTCCCATTGTGACAAAGAGGACAGCAAATCAATGCCAATTGTGAAAAGTTGGTAGTGCCAACGAGGAGAAATTGAATAAACCGGCCGGAGAAGACAATGGTAACATGAAAATGCTCCCAGTTTGACAGATACAATGCAAGTCCAATCCTCTAGCAATCCCATTCCTGCAGTTAATTGTAACCTTTGACAACCGCATCTAAAAGTCATCAAGTTGCAATGCAAAAAAAAATAGAAATGAAGGCATCCAAGTATGAATTGCAAATATCACACAAGCACTCCTAATCAAACAATTACAGCTCAAATGCCTAGCAATGTATCGATCAAGCTCTGTCAAGACATCGAAAAGTTTATCGCAAAGTGCGACAAATCTCAACTACAAAATCCCTAACGCCAATGGTTTTTGTTACGTCACCAACGTATTACATTTCCATTAAATTCCCAACAACCAACATCCATAGTTGGGCAATCTGTAAGACAAGGTAAGATGCAGGTTATGTTTTTATCTAACCAACTCCAATCTACAGCGGTATCCCAACTTCCAGTAAAAGAGAGAGAGAGAGAGAGAGAGAGAGAGAGAGAGAGAGAGAAAACAACCCCATCATCTACCACCAAATGAAATGCTCAAGCATCAGCAATGCAAGCAAAGCCAAATTGATTTTGTTTATTACGGCGAAATGCGACAATTCTGCTACGGACTCCCCAAAAATCCACCATAGTTATTAGTCAGGTCGAAACACCAAAAATCCATACGAACCACAAATGTGGCATACGCACACGATTACTCAATCAGCACCTCCGCATTTGACGGCACTGCCTCCTCGGCTAAAATGGGGGGAAAACCTTCCCCTGTTCCAAAACTGTAGCCCCGCCATATTGCGCGGATATCTAGGGGCCTCGTGAGCACCACATTGCGCGGAAAGGGAGAGATCCACACACAGTAGGCCGTGGAGTAGCCAGCATTTTTTCTTCCTCTCACCTTGTGGAAGGATAGGTTCCGCGAGTGGTCCCCGGCGAGCGCGGCGATGCGGCGGACGGCGAGCTCGGAGGAGTTGTTGAGGTTGTCGACGACGACGGCGCGGAATCCCGCGAGCAGCAGCTGCAGCACGGCGTGGCTGCCGACGTAGCCCGCCCCGCCCGTCACCAGCACCGTCCTCCCCGCCGCCCCCGGCACCGTCCTCTCCACCGCCATCTCTCAGCCTCCCGAAGGGCTGCCGCCTCCTCGACAAGAGCACGCGCTCCGAGGGAGGAAGCCTTCCTCCCCGCGCCGCGCGGATCTGGTTGGACGCGTGGAGAGGCTTCGAATGTTCGGAATGGGGGTAGGGCTGGCCGGGTGGGAGCACTGGGAGGAGTGGAAAGGAAGATGGGGAAGCTAGCGGCGAGGCGTGCGAGCAAATCATGAGCTGGGCGTGCCTGCGTGGCAGAAGGCAGGGGGCACGGCGGTGGGTGGGGCCCGCGGGGCAGTTGCGGCTCCACTGGATTAATTTGTCGGTCGTGTCGTGTGGGTTCGTCGTGGGTCGCACTCGCGTCACTGGACCGGACCCGACCTACGGCTGTTTGCTGCCTCGCTGTCTTTTGGTTCTGCCCGCCCGCGTCGTCTGGTGCTTTGCTTGTTGCCTAGCTTTGGGTTAGTGGGGTAATTCCTGGGGGTGCAATTAAATCGAATTTGGATAGATATTATTTATATTATATATTAATCTATATTTTTTTCTTAGATTTGAAGTCGGATACGATAAGACCAAATATAAATATGAATTCGGATTATTCGAAGTTTTGAATATGGTATCATTGAGACGGATACGTAACGGTTTCGGATTGGAAACGGATAATATGTACATATATAAAGGAATATACACTAAACCATACCACCATCACTTCGAGCCTTCAACTAGCAATGAATTCATCTAGATTACTTAAGTATAATAGCCGATACAACACAAGTTCAACATAAACGATAAATTCATGCATAAATTCATACGCAAATTCAACTTAAGTGGGGAGTATTGGTAGTGACTAGTTAGAATAGCTGGACTCTAGAGTTAGGTTACGACTTTGATAAAATCTAGGCCGATTGGTGTCAATGATAGTTAATGGATTGGACCAATTAGGGTACTAACTTGCTTGTTCGGATATTCGGTCGAATAGTATCCGATTTACCATTTACCAATACTATTCGGTCGGATTTTAGCTCTACCGTTTTTGTTACCATATCCGGTAATAATTATCCGGTTCAGATTGGATTCGGTACCAGATGCTAAATTACCTTTCCATATTCGGTACCGGATCGGTCGGGATTAGCCCATACTGTTTGCACCCCTAGCAATTCCCCATAGAGGTGGGGCTCCACGGGAAATATTTCCATAGAGAATGGGATTGAAGGATAATCTTTCTCTGTGGGGGAACAGGACAGGCCTCGCTACGTTAGCGGATATGTACTTAATTTGATCGAATATGAATATCCTCCTATGAATGTCGTAACTCGCCAGTTTTTTCGATTACCGATTTCAAAATCAAATTTTGACACTTGAATTTTGGCTGGTTTTTTTTGTTTTTTCGGTTACCGGTCGATACGCATAAAAAATGGATCGAATATAAATCGAATAGTCTCGAATATGAATATGAATGTTCTCGAGTACGAATGCGAATATGAACATTCTAAAATATGGATATGAATATTATCAAATACGAATACGAACATTTTTTAATACAGATTTTGCCTACCACATTCATATTTTCTCGGATACGAATATCAGATAAAACGGATTATCTGTTAACGTTTCCCACCCCTAGGCCCATGTCACATTTATTTTAACTAGCTATATGTTTTTTTAGAGAGAGATTGAACTATGCAAGTAACCAATTAGCCGCATAGTTTGTAATTTATGAGTTTGTGTTAAATTTTCTGCCCAACCAAATTCAAAAGTTCTAGTAAAAACGTTGCACTGATTTTAGCAAGTTACTGCCATTAAGTGTTGTTATATTTCATTTGAGGCCTTGTATTTCATTCAGGCACAGAGCTTGAACAACAATCAGACCATGTTTGTATTGGCTTATAAAAGCTGCTTTTCTACAGTAAATAGCTTTCTACAGTACCTAACTGTCAAACGAAGTGTCTTTTTAAGTCAGAGTCTACTAGTCGATCAAAGTACACTCTATAGTGACTTCATTTATATCAATCAAAATCATACGTAAGTATTTCTCTCCACAAGCTAGTACTACTCATAATCCAAATCTAAAGGGGGCCCTTAAGAGGGGCCATCTATAGGGAGACATGAAAAGGGGGCCACAACCTAGGTTGGCCGACATGAAGCTCCACCCCTAAATGCCACTAGCTCAATTGAGAAAATGTTTCGATAACCAAGACTATGCAATTGTTATAATACATCAGCACTTTTTACTTAGGGAGTGTTCATATTGGCTGCGATCGATGTCTTTTGGCTAAAAATAAATAGTAGTGGTTGAAAAAAATGGCTTTTAGAAGGAGAGAACGAGTAGTAAGAAAAATGAGAGAGAGATACGTGCGTGAGACGGGAGTGAGACGAGTGGGGTATGTTATGTTCTAGTGTACCCCTAACATATCCTTAGAGCGAAACAAGAGTGAGCAGAATGGAGAAGTCGCTTCTAGAAGCAAGATATTTGTATTAGTATCTAGTTTTTCCACGCAGAAATCAGAAACAGAAGTCAATACGAACACCCTTATAATCTTCTTTATGGCTAAGCAAGCACCTTATCTTTCCTCCCTACCAAACTAGGAAGGCCAAAACACGAGTAGTAATCTCATGCCTCTTCACTCCTATAAACATGTACAAATCTTAAAGTATCAACCAAGAGGTAAGTAGTCTCAATCTACCCTTAAAGATACTTTAATTTTTGTACAAATCATTGTTTAGGAGAGCATAGAATCACTTCCCAAAACATTCATTCATTCTTGTGTGCAATTTGAAATATTTGTTGTTGTTGCTACTATTCACATGGTGGGGGCAGTGGACCCAATGATTGGACCTCAATGACAAAGGATGGCAATATGGCATCCCTCAACTCTTCTTATCACATAAAAAAAACTCTTAACTTCTTATTGACATGCATCATATGCATACATGTTACGGCCTTGCTCATTTTGGCTTCTCTGTTGGGTTTTTGGTTTCTAGCTTCTAATTTTTTAATTTCATCTTTTTCTAACTTTTTTGGCTTAGATTATGATGAGGTATTTGCACCTGTAGCTAAACTTGAGTCAATTCATATATAACTTGTCTTTGCTTCAAGTTTCGATATTAAGCTATTCCAAGTTGATGTTAAGAGTGCATTCTTAAATGGTAAAATAATGGAACTTGTATATATTGAACAATCTTCAGGTTTTGAAGATTCTAAAAATCCTAATCACGTGTATAAACTCTCTAAGGTGCTATATGGTTTAAAACAAGCTTCTAGAGCATGATATAAGCACTTTCGAGATTTTTTTTACTTTTTGAAGGATTCAAAATTGGAAAAGTTGATACAACATTATTCATTAAAATCATTGATGACGATTTCTTTGTATGCCAAATTTATGTTGATGATATTATGTTGGATCTAATAATCAAGATTTTTACAAGGAGTTTGGTGACATGATGTTTAGAGAGTTTGAGATGTCCATGATAGAAGAGTTGAGCTATTTTTTTAGATTTCAAATCAAGCAACTCAAGGATGGGACTTCATAACACAAACAAAGTACGCAAGAGATTTATTCAAAAAGTTTGACATAGAGGATGCAAAATCCATCAAGACCCCGATGGCAACAAATGGATACCTAGATCTCAATGAAGAAGGTAAACCAATAGATTTAATACTTTATAGATCTATAATAGGTAGTTTACTTTATCTTACCGAATCTAAATATGATATTATGTTGAGTGTTTGTATGTATGCACGGTTTTAAGCATCTTCAAAAGAGTGCCACTTGACGGCCATACGGAGGATTATAAGGTATTTAAAGTATTCCTCTACTATAGCCATATGGTATCCAAAAATGCTAAATTTGATTTAATTGAATATGCGGATTCCGATTATACGGGTTGCAAAGTAGATAAAAAAAAGCACCTCAAGAAGTTGTCAATTTCTAGGAAGGTCCTTAGTGTCATGGTCATTCGAGAAACAAAATTCTGTAGCCCTATTCACTGCCGAAGCCGAATATGTTTTTACAGGTTATTATTGTGCTCAATTGCTATGGATGACGAAAACTTGATAGATTATGGAATTAGGTTTAATAAAATGCATTTTTTGTGTGATAATAATAGTGTGGTGAAAATAGCCAATAACCCTACCAACACTCAAGAACCAAGTATATAGATATACCCATCATTTCTTGAGAGATCATGTGAGTAAGAGAGATATTGAAATTAGTCACATCTGGACTGAACAACAATTAACGGATATTTTCACCAAACCATTAGATGAAAGCGCTTTTGCAAGTTGAGAAATGAATTAAATGTCATAGACTACTCAAATATTTCTTGAACACTTGCCTCATACCTTTACGTCCATTTGGTGTTGTTTGACGTATTTTTTGAAGAGTATTTTCAAATATTTTTTGTTAAAATCTTTTATGTTCATAAAAACTATGTTCATAGGTTTTCCTGTAGTCTTATTTATGGATAATGATCCCGAATGATTCTTATTTGAGTGCAAAACTAGAGATCATTTGCGTACTCTCAAGATCAAGCTCAGTTTTTGAAGAGTTCCAGAAAAATCAGAAATACCGTTGTACATTCCACGGTACTACCGGCATTAAAAATACAGTACTTCTGTTTTTTAGAGCTACTAGGGTCACTACTACAGAAATCCTAATACTAGACACGAAATCACATACGGTTTTTTCAAACCGTCTGTGAACAACATTAACACAGACGGTTTTAATTTGGACACAAATGCGTGTTGATGGCGTCGAGAAAACGCAGTATCACGCATCGTTCTTACCAATAAACCGCTCGTGATATTTTTTAGTCACTGAGCGGTTTCTATTACAAACCGTCGTGATAATCAGCATTATCACGACGGCTTTTTATTTAAAACCGCTCGTGATAAGTCGCTATCACCGACGGTTTGTATTACAAACCGCCTCGTGATAATCTTAGAATTATCATAGACGGTTTGTAATACAAACCCGTGCGTGATGTTGTTCTGTCGATGTTTTATATATATATATATATATATATATATATATATATATATATATATATATATATATATATATATATAAAACTACAGATCGAAGCAGTTTGTATTACAAGTTGCTTCTAATAACTTATAATAACCTACGCATGTAACTCATCGAGACAAGATCATAAATTAAAGGGAAATTTATTATAAAAGTCGCACATAAAGAGATTCCCAGATTCTAATCTTCAGGGCTTCGTATGCTTCTTCTTCGACTTTATCCGTTGGATGAGCCGTTGAGTTCTTGAACGCCGTTAAGATTAACCTTGCCCTCAGCACTTCCTCCTCCAGCCTGGGCAAATGATCAGTAGCATAGTCCATAATCTCGAAGAGGATTGCATTGTAAGTATCCTCAGACTCTGCCGTTTCTGCTTGATCGGCAATGCTATCCATTAGTCTGTGTAATGCCACAAGAGCTTCTTCCGCTCTGTGCACATTGTTGAGAAGAACTAGGGTGACGGCAAATTCCCTGAGCGGCAGCGAGACGCCTCCGTTGACGGCGGATGATCAGGTCGAGCTGACGGATGCAAGAAAGTTGGGGAAGGAGAGCAGGGCGTGTGCGGAGAAGTCGCTCCGGGCGTAAATTGCTGGCGCTGTGCAAGGTTCCAAAGAACAACTCTTGATGAACAAATGAGAGGAAGGAGATGATCACTGAAGCCATATTGCATGTACTGCGCGTTGAGAATTAGGCCGGCGCGCATATTTAACCTTTAGCAAAGACGGTTCGTATACCAAATTAATGATCGAGATGGTTCGTATGCCGAGACGCTTTGTATAACGATAGTGCTACCGAGTCCCGATGGAGCTATCACAGACGATTTTATTTTGGAGACCGTCTGTGATGAGTATCAGAGACGGTTCTTACTAACGAACCGTCTGTGATAGTCAAACATCACAGACGGTTCTTACCAATTAACCGTCTGTGATAATCGGGAATATCACAGACGGTTTTTAAGTATCACAGACGGGTTTGTTTAAAAAACCGTCTGTGATAATGCTGCTATGTATTTATTGCGCTGCTCAGACCGCATCTGTCTTCATTTCGATCCAGATCTTAGCCCGGTGCTGTAGCTGGAGGCGGCAAGGCTTTCAGGCCAATTTTTTTTGTGGAAGGATGCTTATTTGGCAGGAGAGCTTTGAAGATTCATTGAGATCTTGGTTGCCCTAGATATGGTTAGTAATGAAATTTGTTTGATCTAGCTAATTAATTTTAGGTGAATCTATATATATATATATATATATACTTTGAAGATCTAGCTAATATTTTAGATTTAGCTAGCCTCAATGCATGTGGTATATATGTAGTAATAATTAATTAAATTAATTTTAATACTAAGTTGTTATATATGTACATTATATAGGACCAGAAAGCTGGATGTATACATAAGCAGTGTGAGTGAAGAGTACATTAATGGTGTGTGCCTTTTACAAGAGCCGCGAGAAGGATATGTTGAATAAGGGGTGGAATATATGTATTGTCCATGCACTGACTGTGAGAATTTGAAGATGTTTAAGAATCGAGAGCAGATTGAAGCGCACTTGATTCGGAGAGGTTTTAAAAAGAGGTATACATGTTGGACCAGTCATGGCGAAGTCAATGATATGCCGCCGGATGATATCGCCGGTGAAGTCAATGATATGTGCGGATGACATCGCCGGTGAAGTCAATGATATGTTGCTTGGATGATGATTGTGGTTCGATTCGGATAGGTGCACGATGACAACTGGATCGGATGCTTCGTGATGTAGAAGAGAACTATGATAAGAGAGTATATTAAATTCGAGGCTTGATGGAGGACTCGGAGAAACCTTTATTCACGTGTTGCGGTCAAAGTACACGGTTGTCGGTGTGCTTGAACTGTTGAAATTGAATGCAAGCAACGGTTGGTCCGACAAGAGTTTCACGGCGCTGCTATGTCTTTTAGCGGACATGCTTCCGGAGGGCAATGAGTTGCCTAAAACTACGTATAAAGCTAAGAAGGTTCTTTGTCCATTGGGAATGGAAGTAGAAAGAATACATGCATGTCCGAACGACTGTATCCTCTACCGTAAAGAGTATGCAAACATACATGTATGTCCGGTGTGCAACGCATCCCGCTACAAACGTAACAATCAATCAGATGATGATGGCGAGGGAACAGAGGTGAAGAGAGGACCTCCTGGAAAGGTGGCATGGTATCTTCCTATAATTTCCCGTTTGAAGCGGTTTTTTGCGAATCCAAAGGAGGCAAAACTGCTGCGATGGCACTCGGAGGAGCGCAAGAAGGATAGAATGCTGAGACACCTTGCTGATTCCACCCAGTGGAGAAACATCGATAGGTGCTTTGCAGATTTCGGTGCAGAACCGAGCAATATAAGGTTTGGATTGAGTACAGATGGAATGAATCCTTTCAATAGCATGAGTAGCCGACATAGCACTTGGCCTGTGACTCTTTGCATCTATAACCTTCCTCCTTGGTTGTGTATGAAGCGAAAGTATATTTTGCTGTCGATACTTATCCAAGGGCTAAAGCAACCTGGGAATTATATTGATGTGTACCTAGCGCCGTTGGTGGAAGATCTAAAAGTACTGTGGGACGAAGGGGTACAGGTATGGGATGCATACAAATGAGAGAACTTCATTTTGCGCTCCTTATTATTCTGCACCATAAATGATTATTCTGCACTTCCTAACCTGTCGGACCAGAATACAAAATATGCCAAAGCTTGTACTCACTGCTTAGATGGTACCGAGAGTGTGTGGCTGAAACACTCACGCAAAACCGTGTACATGCGTCACCGCCGATTCCTTCGGAGGGCTCACCCATACCGCAAGATGAAGAAACAATTTGACGGAGAGAAGGAGGACGGTTCAGCTCCAAGGCATTTAAGCGGAAAAGAGACTTATAATATGGTTAAGGATTTAAATGTTGTCCTCGGAAAGGGACGTAAATTGAGGGATCATGAGAAGAACATCTGGAAGAAGAGATCAATATTTTGGGACTTACCTTATTGGGAGTACCTAGATGTTCGACACTACATCGACGTCATGCACGTAGAAAAGAATGTGTGTGACAGCTTGATTGGTCTCTTACTGAACATTCGTGATAAAACAACGGACGGCGTCAACGCACGGCTTGACTTGGATTATATGGACATCAGGCGTGAGTTAGCACCGAGAACAACAGATAATGGACGAACGTACCTTTCCCCTGCGTGTTACACTCTGTCCAAGGCCGAGAAAACAAAACTATGCCTGTGCTTGCATTGTGTCAAAGTTCCGTCTGGTTACTCTGGTAATGTGAAGAAACTTGTTTCGATGCAAGATTTGAAGTTAAATGGAATGAAGTCTCATGATTGTCATGTGCTGATGACACAGATGCTCCCTATTGCAATTCAGAATATTTTACCGATCAAAGTACGAGAGACAATCATGAGGCTATGTTATTTCTTTAACACAATTGCTCAGAAGGTCATCGACCCGAAGGACTTGATGCTCTGCAGAACGAGGTGGTGATGACTCTATGTCATCTTGAGATGTATTTTTCTCCTTCATTTTTTGATATCATGGTCCATCTCATTGTTCACGTTGTGTGGGAGATAAAAATGTGCGGGCCCGTATTCCTACGTAGCATGTACCCATTTGAGATGTTCATAGGAATTCTCAAGTCATATGTACGGAATCGGTCTCGGCCGGAGGGCAGCATCGTCGAAGGTTATGCAAGCGAAAAGGTCATTGAGTTTTGCATCGATTATATGGCTCAGATTCAACCGATAGATGTGCCTCAATCTCGTCATGAGGGGAGGCTCAAGGGTATCGGAACTATAGGAAGGAAAGCAATCACTCCAGATATAGACGCGTATGCGCAAGCCCATTTCACGGTCTTGCAACACATGACTGAAGTAGCCCCTTATGTCGACCAGCACAAAGATGTGCTTCGGCAACAGAATCCAGAGCGACCGGATGTTTGGATCATGAGACAACACAACAGTCAGTTCAACCAATGGTTGAAGGAGCAAATCGCTAGGAGCTCGTCAAGTGAGATGCTGATATGGTTGGCAAAAGGGCCAATATTTACAGTTGTGACATGGCAAGGATATGACAAAAATGGGTACACATTCTACACACAGGCTCAGGATGTAAAGAGCACTAACCAGAACAGCGGTGTCCGCATAGATGCGTTCAGTACTGATGGGGTGAGAAACTCGTACTATGGGTTCATAGAAAAGATTTGGGAGCTCGACTACGTGGTTTTCAAGATCCCCTTATTTCGCTGTCATTGGGTGCATCTCCCATAGGTGAAAGTTGACAAGTACGGTGTTACTACCGTGGACCTCCAACGTGTCGGGTACAAAGACGAACCATTCGTACTTGCCAACCTAGTTATTCAAGTTTTCTATGTAACCGACCCGGCAAATAAGAAGCGCCATCTAGTTCTTCATGGAAAAAGGAGAATTGTCGGAGTAGAGAATGTAGTGGACGAGGAAGAATACAATCAATTTGACGAGTTACCTCCTTTTGGAAATGGCATAAGGGTCAACGACGAATAATGTGACGAAACTAGTTACGTACGCATTGATCATTATGAAGGGTTAATTTTTAAAGGAAATAAGCAAGTGGAATGAGAATGGCGACATATATGTATGTATGGGATGTATATGCATGTGAATTGGCATTTGTGTATATAACAATTAATGCATGCATGTGTGTGATATGTAGGTGAATTTTGTGAATGAGTCATACAAATGTATCTCTATGTTTATTGGGCTGTTGTAAAGAAATATACCGGGTAATTGTAAAGAGATAACTACAGCTGGGCAAAGGCTTATTGAATGTTGGTTGGTGCAGTTATATTAACTACAACCGGGCAAAGTCTTATTACAGACGGTTGTAAGTTTAAAACCGTGCAGGATTATTATCACGACGGTTTTACGAGATAAGAACCAAATCGTGAGAATAATTACTACAGACGGTTCTTATCTCAGAACCATCTGTGATATCATAGATATCATAGACGGTTCTTAGTTCAGAACCGTCTGTAATAGTTGATTATCACAGACGGTTCCTATCTCCGAACCGTCTGTGATATTTATTACCACAGACGGTTCTAGTCTTACAACCGTCTGTAATAAGCCTTCATATAAAACCCCCAGCTAGGGTTTTGCACGTACACTGCCAGTTATTTAGCAATACCAACCTAGACTTAGTCGCTCTCCCGATCCCCCGAGCCCGTTGCCGCCGCCGTCCCCCGAGCCCGTCGCTGGCCTCCTCCAGTCTCTAAGCCCGTCACCGGCTGCCTCCGTCCCCCCGAGGCCGTCACTGTCCTCGAGCCCGTCGCTAGCTGCCTTCGTCGAGCCCCCGAGCCCGTCGCTGGCCTCCTCCGGTCTCCGAGCCCGTCACCGGCCGCGCGCCTCCGTCCCCCCGAGGCCGTCGCCGTCCTCGAGCCCGTCGCCAGCCTCCTCCGTCGAGCCCCCGAGCCCGTCGCCGTCCCGAGCCGTCGCCGCCGCCGCTCCGTCCCAAGTCTGTTAGTTTCTTTTAATAGAAAATGTTGATTTAAGCTTAAGATCTAATATATAGTTGTCATATAACTGTTGCATAGTATTATACATGATATTTATGTTGGGCATAAATTTCTACTTGAATAACTTAAAATGTTTATATGTGTATATGTTGATTAAGTCATTTTTATGCCTGTTGTACAGTATCATGCATTATGCATATGTATATGTTTTCTATGTTGGACAGTATCATGCATGTTGTATATATAGGAAAGAATAGGCACTTACTTGAACATATATTCTTGTTATTTCATAAATCTTATTGTTGTTAAATCTTACAATTATGCATATGCATATGTATATGTATATGTATATATATGTTGCTAATGAACTTAGATATGTATATGTATACTTGAATATATGTATACATATATTGGAATTAAATTTAAGTATGTGCTTATACAGCACTATTTACATATATATGAGAAGGCCAACATGTCATCCGCGCATTCTTCAACATCATCGCCGGAAGCGTCCGCTCCAAAATCAACACGCAAAGCAAGAGGACTATCGAAAAAGCCCGAGGGTCGATTTACCATCACACAGGTCGATAGATCTGGGACCCCTCTCCTTCCTGACAAAGCAGCAAGGGCATTTCGAAGAACGATTGGAATAGTTGCACGAGAACGAATTGAGATCACATTCGATTCGTGGAAGAGCGTGAGTGAGACTCAAAAACGTGAACTGCTGACAGAGATTTTTGCATCGTTCAAGATCCCAGAAGAACACCACGACTCCGTGCAACGACATGCGTTGGCAACGGCGTGCAAAGCATGGAAGAACTTCAAGAGCGTGCTTGTCAAGGACTATGTGCACAAGGATCTAACGCCCTTTGATAGGTATCCATTCCTGGAACCACAATGGGACGAGTTTAAGGAGATGAAGACGACGAAGCTTTCAGAAGTGCAAGCGCAGCGCACAAGGCCCTCCAGGCAAAAAACACACATCCCCACAGACTCGGCACAGCTGGGTATGCGGGTAAAATCCCGCAATGGAGGCGGGAGGGCGAGCAGCAATCTGCGGAACACCGCCCCACCATTTGCCACGATCCCGGATGAGCGCGCTCGAAATTGGATTAGAGCGAGGTCATCTACCACGTCATCGGGGGACATCTCCTCCTAGAACCCTGCAGACCAGGAAGTGTCCCACCGCCTGGTAAGATATCGAACTACGTAGCTTGTAATTACTCCACTACTTCCCTGAAAACTAAATGACATGTCGGGCTCTTGCAGGATGCACTGAGTGTCGAATCTTCCCAGGGATCATTCCAGTCAATTAGGAGAAAGATATACTCTCGCAAAGACTGGGAAACAAGGAGCACCGGATCGCACGAGAGGCCTTGGGTTTTATGTTCCTTGGAATCAAGGTTTCTCGAGATAACCCGAATTGTATCGGAGTAGGAAGAGAAACAAAGCGGCGTGGCCGCACGGCTACGAGAGGAGATCAAGGCATCTCTTAGAGAGGAGCTTGCTGATTACGTCGAGAGATGAGGTGCGAAGACAAAGAAGAAAATCAGCAGCCGCGCGCTCCTATGCTAGCCACCCCAACCGTCGAGTAGGCGCGCCCAATCCTCTGACGGAATGCGATGGCAGATTTCCTGTGGACGACATCTTGCAAGCTACGAAGTGCAAGCTCCAAGTGAGATATGCCTCCGTTGCCTTGTGCGCTGCTTGGGGCCTGGCATATCCGTCCGGTGAAGGGGCCATGGTGCACCGTGCACCTTTAGCTACAGGCTTCAGAAAAGTGTCTGTGGATGGTGTACATGCCAATTTCGATGTTGTCCCGCTACCGAAACCCTCCAACGACGAGAACGTGACTCTAGGGCAAGCCATTGGAACCTTCATCCAGTGGCCCAAAAGTGACATCTGCCTGGAGGCTTCTTCACCGGTGGTAGGTTCACAAGGGCAAGACGAACCAGAGCAACTTGCACTAATGCCATCTCCACAAGGTCTACCTCCACCACCGCTACCTGCACCGGTGATGAGTCCACGGGAGCTATTCCCAGTGCAACAACTTCCACCGGTGCTACCTTTACTGATCGACCACACGGTAGGTAGCAAGGGCGGTAGAGGTAGCAAGGGCAAAGCAAAGAAGACCGATGATGATATCCCGTACCTGCCATTGGCCCGCAAATTCGTGCTTGGCGAGTCGATGGTCGACCCGGTGATGCGCCTCCCATTCCTATTAGTAAGTTGCAGGACATTACACAATTGGTATATAGAACAATCCAATAAGCCAAAGGACGAACGGTGCACAGGTCTCACTGTCAAATTCACGCATCATCATTTCCAGCACGAATTTCAAGATGGTGTCTTCGTGGTGACCTTCGATGATTTATTTGATCTTTACACGCTCAATGCTCTCGACGCCTCACTCGTTCGATGCTGGACGCTGTAAGTGTGTACAATCACAGTCTCTGTTCATGTCATACCAATAAATGTCATATATAATTTTTTGATTTCGTGTGTATATATGTAGACACATGATGACTCAAGCTAGAGCATCCAAATCATCGGTTGGTTTCTTGGACCCACACTTGGTCGTCAGTTATACCATCAACGAGGATGCTGGTGTCGTCGAGAGGTACATTGCAGCATCACTACTGGCTTATCGCGATAAGGAATATATACTGATGCCCTACAATCAGGAGTTTCATTGGATTTTAATAGTAATTGTACCAAAGTGGAACAGGGTAATATACCTTGATTCCCTAAGTAAGAATAAAACCGACTACACAGTTATCAGCCAATTAATCGATAGGTAAGTACATTTTTCTATCATAACTATATTGTACTCTTTCTTTCCTTCCGAATGACAAAGGTCAACTTTTTCGAATCACGTAGGGCGTTCGCGACGTACATTAAAAAGGCAAAGCTCTCGACGCAAGGGGCCAAACCCCTAACACACGACCGAAACTTTAAGGTATTCGTTAGTACATATTAATTAATCCTATGCAACAGTTGGTAGTATTAATGCCTCTTGAATTAACACATTCTATTTTTGCGGTGCCACCAACAAAGAAAGGGCAACACGTGTGGATTCTACGTTTGCCACCATATGAAACTACTCCTCGATTCCTCGAGGATCACCAATGCCAATACTAAGGTTTCTCAATATTCTCATAATTACTTCATACTTATCAAGTTATATATATACGCATATTTATATTCCTATCGACAGGCTGCGTCCATCCCGAAAACTGCATTGCAACAGCTCAACCTTGAACGAATTCTAGAAGAGTCCGCGTACTTTTTGGTGGCTAAAGTCCTAGCTCAAAAGGGAGAGTTCCACAACCCACAATGATTTTTTTATTGCTCTTATTGCTCCGGAATCGAGGTCTCGCGAAAAAAATAGATCCATAATCGACGACTTGTCAGGCTGCACAAGCAATACTTAGATGG